>CM045451.1:11801225-11828725 GCA_024666655.1 Dascyllus trimaculatus | reverse complement strand
CTCCGACTTCGGAAAAAGTTCATGTATCGACCATAAAATGTCGCCATTGCTCTTTCAGCCGTATCACGAGATGCAGTTAAAAGCTCTGTATACCATCTTTGGTGTTGGTGCATAAAAAACCTATTTTAAAATAAATAAACAAGTGACGCTGAGCCTGGCGGGGGGGAAAGCCTGGCTGCCCACCAGGCCTATAAACCACTGGGGGAAACCCTAGGAGAAAGTGAGGACAATTTGTAAAGTGGGCACATCGTTAGAGTGTTAGTAGTATTTTAACAAAATGATGACATTATTGGACAGGGCATGTTTGTAAAGAGAGGAATTTTTTAAAAGTCAGGAAAATTAAATAAAGTGAGGACATTTAAGAAAGTGAGGGCCCTTTAAAATTGTTCTGGAAAGAGAAAAAAATTTAAATAAAGTGTTCAAACTTTGAGGAAAACAGGATGTTTCTAGGAAGGGAGGATATTTTAGGAAAATAATAAGATTGTTGAGAAAGTGGGGTTTTTGTGCAGATAAAAACACGTCTGACATTTGATCTCAATCAGATTTTAATGAAGGATATAATTTTCAGAAAGTGAGGACATTTTGTCTGAAACCTCGACATGGTTAAAGTCATATTAAAATGTGGGTTTATACTTTGGAGAAGCTGGAACAAGTGCCAGTCATCCACAGCAAAGAGCTGGAGCTCATTGACTGAAGCGGGCCAACGGTTCCAGTTCTATTTTCAGCTGCAGCATCCAAATGACCCGGTTTCCACATCGACAACATGAACAGCAGCAGCAGCAGAGATTTTAACTCCTTACACCACAGCAGCTCCTGGATTCTGAAACTCTCTACTGCTGGATCCTTCCATCTAGAATGTCACTATAATGTCACTAACAGGACAGCAACTGGTGTCGGCTTTAGAACATTAATGTACATCATCAAAAAAAGGACAATTTTTAAAAAGTTTTTAACTGTATTTCTTTTTGTAACAATTTACTATTATTTTACAGATTTTCTGTTTTGTTAAATTACAGATAATATCCGTTAAAATCCCAGAAAAGGCATTATTTATATGTTAACCATTAAAAAAAACAACAAAAACAGGCCAAAACTGTAAAAAATGTCCACATCAAAAATCTTTATTTTTATAAATAGTAATTTGTTCTTCTACAACTTTTGACTGTACATTTTTACTGTATTTAAATAAGCAAAAAATTATTATTTTACAGAAATTATTTTAACAGAAATAATATGTATATTAAGGATATTTTTATTTATTTATTTATTTTTTTACAGATTATCCCACAAGTTATGTGTAGGAGTTTTGCGATTATATTCATGCTTTCAGATCCACAATTATTTTACCAATTAACCCACTACATCCCACAATCCACCAGCAGGTTTGAAAGGAATGTTATTTCTAAAATCTTTTCAAGACAATCTATCAGCCAGAGAGTGAAAAAAAAATAATGAGAATCATCAGAACTTTCTGACGGTCCTTGAACTGCTCATCTGGGACAAATGGTTGTCTTGGAAAATAAATCTGAACTTAGAATTGGGATATTTCATCAAAATCACTGTATTCTAACATTCGACAAAATCAAACCATTTGTTCTGTCCGGATTCTGTGAAAAACAAAAAATTCTGAGCTTCTCATCGCAACCAAGAAGACCTTCATGACTCGGATGTGATCAACAGTCGCGAGGCACAAATTCTGTGTTTGTGGCTGAACTGCAGGCAGAGGAGACAAGTATGAAAAATAATTAAAGATGTAAATAACACAGGTTTTTCCAGTATTGGTAAGAAATTTAGCTTTCACCACTTCTTTTTTCTGATTTATGTCAATCTAAGTACTCTACAGATGACATTTCTGAGTCCTCTCTCCTTCCAGTCATGGTTGTGCCGTTTCCATAGCGGTTCAGGACTAATATATATTTAATTATATTAAAATTGAGCCCACAGTGAGAAAAAATGTGAAAGGAACAGAAAAAAAACACTTAGAAACTTCTCTGGGTTCAGAGGGCTAATACTGATAGATATTCAATTAAAATTGCTTTACATTTTTTGAAATAGTGTTTTTATTATTTGCAGATCAACAATAGGGATTAATTGTTGAGACCAGTTTCTTCCTGTAGCTCGGTTGTTCTACAGTCAAGCGTGAATCATTTGCACACCTGACAGTTCCAACCACATACAAACATGTGGCAGCTAAAAAATCCATCCCTCCATCCTCTTTGTTTCCTTCTGTCCTCCCTGGGTTTCTATATTTAACCTCTGCTGCTCTCACAGGCCTCTCCTCTTCCTCCTCTTCGTCCTCCAGCTGCTCGTCTCAGCAGCAGCTTCTGTCCTTGTCAGACTCCATGTGGACAAAACAGACCAACAACAAACCTCCCTCAGGCTGCTTCCATTATTTAACCACTCAGATGCTCAGATTCCCAGCTAGAGCGAGGCCTCTACCTGTCTGCTGTCTGTTTATCTCATATGAATCTCTGTTTCTCTTCAGTATTTCTGTCCTATCTAAATCAAATCGATCTAATCCCTGCTGTATTATCTACAATTAAAACAAAAAAAAACATGTGAAACAACTTCACAAATTAAACTACCCACCAATATCCTGCCAACTTCCTCGATCAGTTAGGAAAATTAAAAAAAAAAATCTAAATATTCTATATGCTTTGTTTAATATTATTGTGACCTGCAGCCACATATGGTTTGAAAAATATCATAAGCTGACATCTGTGTTATCTATCTTTTTGTGAATGTGTGCTCAAAGGTGGGACTTTTCAAGACGGCTTCTTTTTTAAAAAATAAACATATTTCAACTTACCCACAATCAGAAACTATTTGATCTTCTTGTAATATAAATTCTGCATCAGTGACATGAGAAATAACAGTGAAAATTTCAGCTTTTTATCTTTAACAGTTTCTCAGACGCTGTCGTTCACACAGAGATTTAAATTTCAACGACAGAAAAAACCTGCTGAAAGTGGGTCGAGGGATAGTTTTATAAAATAACATCTCAGAAAGTATTTAACATATCAATCTAAAGCTTCAGAAAT
This sequence comes from Dascyllus trimaculatus, assembly GCA_024666655.1. NCBI lineage: Eukaryota > Metazoa > Chordata > Actinopteri > Pomacentridae > Dascyllus > Dascyllus trimaculatus. The sequence goes on along the minus strand of CM045451.1, from coordinate 11,825,684 downwards.
ATCCTTACAAACCACCATATTTTATACTACAAAAAGCCAGGCAACTAACAAATGGAAGAGCAGAAATCGCTTTAAAAATTTGCAGCTTCATGTTGCCGGTCTCCCTCATCTTATGTCTGAGTATCTTTGTTCATGTGCACGTAGGAGGCAGCCATAATTGTTAATGTCGGCTGACGGAAGGTTCGACTATTATGTAATCACATTTTCAGTGGCATGACATGAATAACTGAATCTACAATTGTGTAAATATAATAAGGTATTATGTGAATCTAACAAACAGGCTGTACTGTTACTGTAATGAGACGTGCTTTGAGTTCGTGCTGCGTGTTCGGTCATCTCGTTGTGTTCTCGTGACAGAACGACGACACTGTGGAACATGGTGAGCCTGCAGACATGTTATCAGGCACCAGATAAAAATAGTTTGTTGGTTTTATCCTAGAGCTGCATTCAGGCTGCGGCGGCACGTGTGAAGGGGTTCCTGAGACTCATCGTCTGAAAAGTCAGCAGCGCTAAGACACGAGCTGTCAGATTATTCTATCTGAAGAGTGAAGCCGGCAGCAGCAAAACCACAGAGAACATCAAATACATCAACTGGGTGAAAGATGGAGTTTACTGGCCGCAAAAGGTGATGTAGATAAATCACCACCTTTAATTAAACCCTGTATGGTTTAAATGTGATGCTTAGTTACCTGTGAGATGTATTTCTTCCATAGCGGCTCCTCTTCACTGATGTCGAACTCGTTCCAGCCGTGGTACGCCCTCCTCCGGCTCACCTCCTCCTGGGTCAAACCCAACTGCAGGTCGGCCTGCAGGCGCCAACATGACACAGAGCATGCTCAGTTTAACATTTCGCTGATAAACTGGTGGATACATGTAACTGAATAAATATAATTTAAAGAGAATGTTTGTTGTTGAAAAGAAAAGACATAAAAATCAATCAAATTTGCCAAAAGTTCTCCTCGACTTCATCAGAATCAGCTGATTCTATACGTACTATAACATTAGTATATTTAATGACGCCATTGAGTTAGAGGCACTTAAAGTACACAGGGGTTGGTCCAAATTTTACACTTTTCAATTTACTTTTTCCATAATTTCTGAGCCTCATAACTTTATAAGTGCAGGAGACAGACACATGAAATATTAAGGGCGGAAAAACACAATGGAGTTCCATTAAAAACTGCAAACAAATCAGTTTTACATCCACTCCAGGCGTCCTAATCTAAAGACAGAAGCTGTTTTTGTTCAGGATGATTTTCTTCTGCTGCAGTCCTACAGAGGTGAATGGTTTTCTTCAATAAACAACTTTTAATAATAATAATGTAAAATATGACTATATTAGAAAATTGTTTTGCAGCAGAAGGAATCAAATGAATCACGTTTAGAAGATGATTCCTGGTATAATATATACACATATATATAATGTATTACTTGTTCTGATCAACCATCTATCACAAATGCTGATATGAGCCTTCAAAGTTTACCTAAAATGCACTTTTTCAAGTTCTCTCTGGTGAATTATCACTAGTCAGATCCAGGGTACTAATGCTTGTTTCTATGATTCTATATCATAGACATTAAACTGCTGCAGTTTTGCTGCTGAAATTATGATATATTCAATTATACTGATGCTTAAAGTGAATAGTAAAGTGCGTAAAATGAACCAAAACCAGATTTAGTCTTCAGATTGTGACACCTGGAGTGGATATAAAATTGATTTGGTTGCAGTTTTTAATTAGAGTTTAAAGGTGTTTTTCATCCCTGGAAATGTAATGTGTCCATCTGCTGCACTGATGAAGCTATGAGATATAGAAAAGATGGAAAACATACATTTTAAAGTGTGAAATTCGGACCCACTTCTATGTACTTCAGGGTCTGTAACTTGAACTATGAAAGCAAAACTTTGTATGGCTACAACAAATATGCTGATGTTATAGTCAATAAAAAAAAACGCTGATTCTATTGGTATACAGTGAGGCATAATGGTGCCCCAATAAGACTCAGGGGTCCAGTGCTCTCGTCTCTACTGGATTTGACTATATTAAGTGAGCTAAGTGACGTCCTGCAGGACAACATACCTGCAGGATACACACTACTTCATTGACCGGGAGTTCACTGGCTTTTCTGGAGGTTAGTACTGGGACCATGGTCTCATCATCACTGGAGGGTTGTCTCTCGGAAAGCTGCAACACACAGAAAAACAAAAAGAGTCAGGAGGTCAGCAGAGCAGGCGGGACAAGTTTGCCTCGATGTTCAACTTTTTCAGCTGACCTTGGATTAACAGCTGAGATAATGACACTGTGGGACACTCAGCAGCATCGAGCAAGTTCCACTCTGTCAGTAACTTAAACCTCATCACTTTACACCTTCAGGTAAAGTGGAGAATAAAGCATTTAACACAGCAAGCTGAGTGACAAGAAAGAGTACTCGAGACAAAGCAAGTTTATCTAATTATTTACCAGTTGATGTTATTTATTCATCCGTGTCGGCTGTGATTGATCAGCAAGAATATTACAAACTAGGGCTATTAGAAAAGATGTAAGCGGACGTACAACAATGGCAGTTATAGTAGAAGTGTGAAATACGGATAAAACATATGGATAATGATCTTTTGTAGTGGATGTAATTTTTTCAAAGCTGTAATACTGATACCAAAAATAAAGATTCTTCTGAGTTCTCCCTGCTGGTTTTCTTACATTTGACAAGAAATCAGAAAACATTTGGAAGCAGCTACATCCATCAGTGCTTAGATATTTGGGTTAATCTTATGTTACTGCCATTTGGAGCTGCACAGTATGTTGTTATAGCTGGATTTTGCCATGTGAAATCAGGCAAATTAACTCAAACACACTTTTTCCACTGCTTAAGAGAAATGAGAGGAATGTCTGATAGAGCTGTCTGACAGAACATCATTTACTCCTGTTTTTTAATATTTCCTTAGGAATAAACTGTGTAAATAAAATAAACTGCACAGCTTGAACTCTAAAGGATGACTAATGTTGAGAATATCAGAGTGAAAATCATCATTTCACCTTTACTTTTCCAGGAGTTTAACTCCTCTGGCAGACTGTGATTCAAAACTAAGTGACTCTTAACTTCAGCTGCTGTTATTGTGCCTCAGAACCGTTAATAACTCAAGTCAGACATTATAATCCACCTCTGTGGCAGGATTATCAAAGTAAAACATCAACCTGCAATCTCCACCAACAGAGCTTTATATCAGCAGCCCACCTGAAAACCTCTGAGGATTACAGGAGTCTCATTACTTTACACTAATCGCTGCTGGAAAAGTTCAGAAAATATTCCAAGTATTTCATGTGTGGCTTTAAAAAACTGCTGCTGCTGAAAAAACAGGCCTGCAAACTGTCAATTCAAGACAAGATTCATGGTAAAGAAGAGAAACTGAGTAAAAAAAAACAGCTTCCATTTCAATCATCATATTATTAATTTATAATATAGTATAATTTCACATTATTGATATTATAATGTTGCATCAGCTTAATATTGGTCTCCTATTTCTTATCTTAACACGTCTGGAAAATTTCAGACAGTTAATTAAACATACCTTGTATTGTTAAAATAAAGATAATTTCACATACTCATTGTAGTTTATTGGTTGAATGTAATTTCATTAAAAGTTGTCTGAAATCAAAAAGATTGATGCTGTGCAAACCAAAACCAAGATTGCTTGGTCAAATGTTTTTAGAACGACGGAAGCTGCCGTGAGTTACGATTAGGAGCCAAGTGATATCGTTCAGGCTGACACCAATTTAATAATAAAATTGATAAGTTTATTTATGTAGCACCTTTTAAAAACAGAGAGAAGGATACTCTGGAAGAACACTGCACAACAGAAGACTAGTCAAGCCAAACATGGTAAAAGATACTCAAAATAAAGTTGTACAACAACACGAGATAAAATAATAAAGTGCCACATCCAAGTACGGAAAAGAACAAGTGGAATAAAAGAAAAATAGAGGGTAGAACCATAAACACAAGGTTAAAAATGATAATAGCAGTAACAGAAAATAAGCAAAATAGACACATAAGTAAGTAAATAAAGAGTAAAAGAGAATAAAATGAAGAATGAAATAAAGTTAAAAATCAATTAGATAATAAAATAAGAATATAAAATTAATAACAGAAATACACAGCATCACATAAAAGCCTGCCTATAAAAAAGGACTTTAAGAAGTGATTTAAAAGAAGACACTGATTCAGCACGCCTTATCTCCTCAGGCAGAGCATTCCAAAGCCGACTGACAGTGACAGAGGAGAATACATGCACCTGACTGGATGAAGGCTTCATTTGTGTGCCGTCTACGTGAAGCATGTTTCTGAAAAGGTGAGAAATAATCCGTGCAGCTGCTGAACAGTCAGAAGTTTTTCACAGGTTCCCAGAGACGGTGAGCTGCACTGTACGCCTGATTTGCAGAAAGACACCTCAACCTCAACTTTCATCAACTGATGAGCCAACAACATGACGACACCTCTTTCAACATGGCACGGCTGTGTAATAAGAGGCGTGGAAATGAGTTTTTGCTGGTGTTTGCGTACATTTATGGCACGTTTTAAAACAACCTGACAACACGCGGGTTTCGTGTGGAGGAAGCCAAGAATAGTCGCCTTCGCTCAGATCAACTGCGGCATCCAGCAGCTTCAAACGAGCTGAACAGTTACGACGTTCACAGGCGGCGCTTATTGTCATGCATGATGCTGATTGCTTCCTGAAACGAGGACCAAACACTGCAGGTCAGGGGAGGAAAGAGGACGCCGAGGAAGCTGACAGCAGAAACAGAAAGAGGATCGACTGCCGTGCAGTCAAAAAAAAAACCCTGCAGGGTTTAAAAAGAGAACAAAGTCTCCTAACTCAACAGAAAGACTTTCATTACTTTGTCAGCCTATTTTTTAATGTCACTAAGAAGAGCTATTTAAAAACACCTGGCAAGGGGTTACAGTAATTTTACTCCATCACACTGTCTCATCAAAGTTTACCTACTTAACTCACTTGGGAAACTGTACTGTCTTGCTGTGTGTCAGTATTGCGTTATAATTAGTGTCCTAATTACGATCTCAGGAATTACTGCATATTCAGCCGATGTCTGCATTGTTTGCAGGAGCTTAATTGTGTCTGATCACAGCATTAACTCCGCAAGAGCAGTCAAAATAAAAGAATGCCTGCATATTAAAAAGCATTACACAACAGTTACAGCTTCTTAGTATCTCGGGTCAAATGAAAACAAACTTTGACTCAGAGAAAACAAATTTCCAACACTTTTGTAACAGCCTGAGGGAATCTGCTTCCAGTCAGACAAACACTTTAAAAATCAGCACCACACATTCATTTTCTTTAACAGCTCTAACAGCAAGATAAATATTCAATTTATGGAGCTTGCAGGAAAAAGGCGCCACCTAAGAGACCTGACTCGGGGCAAAGTCTCACAGCAAAACTCTATCAGTCGTTCATGCTAATGCTGCTTTCTGCCAGTCATGAAATAATCAACAGCAGAACAGCTTGTTAGGATCAGACATAAAATCCAACATTGACTTCAACAAACCAAATGCCTCACAAATCTGTAAACGCCCGAGGTGTTCTCTCTTTCTCCGGAACTTGTTGTTGCAGCTAAACTCGCTCCTCAGCTTGATTTATGGCTCTACCTAAGAGAGCCAGTTCAGGACAAAGTCTCACACATTGTCCGAGCTGCATGGATCGAGTCTGCGTTTTCTGGACTGCAGTTCCTGGACCCTTGTTTTTCATTTGTTGAGCCAGATAACACGGCAACTGCTTGTTTACTCCAAATGGGAGCTTTTCTAGCCCACAGAGAGTGACAAAAAATTAACTATGTACAGTTTTGGGTGGAACAATCCTTTAAAATGAGCACTTTTTATTAGAATTTGCCATTTGTGTGGAATAAACCTTTAAAACCAGTACGTTTTTACCTCAAATGGGAGCTAACTTTTCAGCCCACAGACACTGGCAAAAAGGGAACTATTTACTTTTGTGTTGAATAAACCTTTAAAACTATAAGTCACACACTTCCGCAATCAATCAATTGGTAGGTGGCGCTGTCCCAACAAAATGCAGTCCTGGACCAGCAGCCTCCTCTCCTGTAGATGCCACTGCATGGATCAGCAACAGCCCATTAGAGGAATGATAAGTACCTTTTGTTATCGAGGCTGCTCTTTCCAACTACCAAGTCTCATAACTGCTATATCTGTACATAAACTAATCAAGAGCAGAGCAGCTGCTTGAAGCTCACTTGATCACAGAGCTGGCAGGGATGAGGAGGCAACACCTGACAGACGATACTCAGGATAAAATTTTACATCATTACACAACCACATTACACTAAAAGGAACACATTAACCCACTGAATACATCAGCTTTAGTGCTAACATTTATTCTCCTTATTAAGTCACCTGCTAACTTTTCTCAGTTATATTTCAGGTGGCAAAAAACTGAAAATAATGTCTATATCAATAATCTGTATTTTTTAAATAGTAATTTGTTCTTTCAGAATGTGTGTCCATAAACGTTTTTACTGTGTTTTTTTAACAGTGTCATGAAGGAAGACAACTGGAAAAAAACACAGAACTGCCCAGTCAGATTGTGTATAGTTTCAATACTGCTGAGCACTGTGAGAACAAGCTTGTATTTATGTCCCAAGGTGAATGAATGCCTGGTATTTCTCATCTACTTTCAATATTTTCACAGTGAGAGTCTCAAGACGAGAAAACCGAGTCTGAGCACTGGGTGGTTGTACCTGCAGCAGCTTCTAGCTGTTAAAGTGTGGGTGAAGATAATTTCCCATCCAGCAGCTAAATGTGATGAATAAACACACTGAACCAGCAGCAAGTCAAGTCAACAAAGGAAGGTTTCTAATACTGACAGTAATGAAAAATGAGCGCCTGGTTAAAGTGATAATCTGAGCTGCACACAGCAGCAGGATCAGTGCAGCTCCATGCTGCTGCAGAGACTCCATACAGAGCCTAAAGAAAGTATTCACCACCCTTGGAAGTTGTCTTTTCATTGTTGTTTAACATTGAGTCATGATCAATTTCATTTTAACTTTTCTGTATTTAAACCAGCAAAATTTAAATATTTTTACAGGTATTTGCTGCTATTTGAATTGAACAAAGGTAAAAAGTTTATCTGTAAACTGACTTTTTACAGAGTTTTCCTGTTTAATTACAAGTAATACCTTGTTAAGTCCCATCCCCAAAAACATTTAAGACCAAAACTGTAAATAATGTCCACATCAGAAATCAGTATTTTTACAAATAGTAATTTGTTCTTTTACAATGTGTGGCCTTAAATTACACAGCTGTACTATTTAAACTAGCTAAAAAATATTGTTATTGTACAGCTATGTAAAAGAAGAACTGAGGACTGAAAAATGGTAAATCATTTTAAAATAATTTAAAGATTTTACTTGTTTTGTTGAATTTCAAATATCTAATAAAATCACAGAAAAAAAAATGACTGTAACACAGAAAAGTAATTCGTTTATTAATAGTAATGAACATTAAATTACTTCATTTAGACCAGCAAATATATAATTATTATTCAGATATTTGCAGTTATTTTCACAATTTTGAAGATACAGTATTCTACCGTTTTAAATGTATTTTTTTCTGGCATCTTTGCTGCCAGATGTTAATTTTTTGAAAACACAGTGTATTCCACTAGGTATATGCATGATTAATTGACAAAACAGTTAAATGCTGCTACCCTTGTATTCATAATAATATTATTATTATTATTATTTAAGTATAGCTTTGGCTCAGCTGCTACACATGTTGTAAAGCAGAACAGTGTGAGAGACGTTATCTGCTAAAACTAGCACAGTGTGTCTCGACCATAACCACATCCTCATTTTTTCTAACCATGATGACATTTCTCCAGAAATTTCAGATTTGTGTTCTGGTTTCTGAATCACCTGTAAGCACAGACTAATGTACAAACACCGGCTTCATCTGACCTCGTCTTCCTCCACTCAGCTCTCCTCAGAAGTTAGCCATGACTTTGTTAGCATCAGCTGGTCAACGTCCACCTTGTGTAAACTTCATGACAACTAAACACAGTAAAAGCAGTGTCCACATCCAGAACTGTACTTGTTCCTTTGAGAGACGGCCTCCTTCTCTTATAAACAGTCTTTTTGCAGACAGAAAGGAGAAGCAGCTTCAACTGTGAGAAGAGGTGACAAGCTGAGAGGATTGTTTCTGATTAGCAGTGACTGAGTGGAGCTTAGAGGAGCATCCTGCTGCTTCCTCCACAGTCCGCCCTCTTTAGGACGGGAGGACCACTGCAGTCCACAGCTGCATCAGAGTTTGACCAGAGTTTGACCCCAGAGATGACTTCATCATCTTTCACACGGGAAATTTTGTCAACTACTAAAATAATCTCCAACTATTATGACAATTGATTAATCAGCTGCAACCAAATAGTGACATAACAAAGATTTGGTGACTTGTTTTGGCTAAACAGTAGGCCGTGTTTCCACAGAGCGAAGGAGTATAGAAACTAACTGAAATGTAAGACGGTAAACTGAATATCTTCGAACAAAACAAGACATTTGAGGAAACACTGATCCATATTTTTAACTTTTTTTTCTGATATTTTAGAGACCAAACAATTAATCAATTCATTCATAGAGTAATGAATTTAATATAAACTAGTACTGAATCGAAAAAAATTAACAATTATTTTTTATCTGCATGTAATTTTTGAAATATATTTCTTATTATTATATTATATTATATTATATTATATTGTTTTGTCTCCAAAATGTCACAGAATGGTGAAAAAGTCTATCACAGTGTCTAAAAGCCAAAGGTGACATCCATAAAAGAAACTTCTCAGTTAACCATTTAGAGCTGCTACAATATACTTAGTTGTAAACTATTAAATTAACCACAGGTAATTTGACAATCGATCATTCAGTTTTAGTAATTTAACAAAAAAAAAGTCTAAATTCTCTGGTTGTTACTTTTTAAATGTAAATATTTTCGGGTTTCGTTCCTCATCTCTGACAGTAAACTGAACATATTAGTGCACAAAACAAGACACTTTAGGAAACCCTAATCCACTTTTTTTATTTTTTAACCATTTTCCGACATTTTAGAGCCCAAACACCAGATCAATCAAATAATCTAAAATGTTAAATGATCATTAGTTGCAGCCAAGAATGCATAAATACCGAAATTCGGGTGAAATCTCAGCTAAATACTGCCAACATTAAATACTACAGCAGTACAAGGTCAAACGTGCACATTGCTTTTTACCCACAAATGTTTGATTTCAAACTGACAGTTCTGAAAAACTGTGAAACTTTTAATTAATTAGAGAAGTGACCAGAGCAGGAAAGGTTAAAACCTTTCAAAATTATTACTTTATAAAGTATTGGACAAAGTAAAAAGTTGACCAACTGATGCTGCCATCACCAAAGCCATACTTCCAGCAAAACATTCTAAATTTAACTCATAAATAAGCACTTAAGAACTAATATTTTACCTGATTACTTGCCCTGAGTGAGGAGAGTGAATGCAGCAACACAAAGCAGTTTGTTACTGCTCGTCCTTCCTGCCTGTCCACACTCATTTGACTGCTGAATTACCAATATGCAAAGGTGAAACAAACACATCAACAGACGTACAAAGGCAAATCAGGCTGCCTTCAACGTGCCCTCATTACAGTCTGCCACCGTCTTCTCTCATTTCCCAGCAGTTCCAATTAGATCCAGGTCAAAGTCTATTAACAGGTTCAGAGCCAGTGTGCTGCAGGGAGGGATTTATATGCAAGGACATAAATAATCACGTAAAAGTAAAATCATCAGGTGTGCGACATGTAAAGACTCTACTCCTTAGAAGGAGGATTTTTTGAAGCCCGCTTTCATCACCTAAAAGTAAATAAATGAAATTGCTGAAATGATCCCATTTATGAGGCAAAAACTGAAAAACAGGAAGATTAGTTGAATTTTAAACTTTCTGACAGCTCCCTCAGGAAACTTAACCAAATCTTATAACTGTGACATTTATACAACTTTATTCAACATGTCTCACATTAAAAAGATGCCAAAACAAACTGTTTACTAATCCAAATTTTGTAAAACAAAAAACTAAAAATACTGCTCCATGGTCACAACCAAGAAGCCATCACTGAGTCAGCGATGACCAACAGTCGCATGACAAAAATTCAAGACCTCTCTGGCTGAACTGCAGGCAGTGTTTACACAGAGGGGACGAGTATAGATTAGAAACTAATTGAAAATGCAAAATTTGTAGAGCCACCATTTTTTTACAGTACCTGTAATAATGTAAAACTACTGTTTAACTGAGGAAATGGTGTGCAGAGAACGAATAAATTACTATTTACACGATTTCATTAGGTTTTACTTCATGCATGGGTTGAGACCTGGTGAGAGTCTACCGTTATTGAACACAGTGGATGCTGTTTTGAAAAGTATGCAAATGCAAAGAAAGATTTTAACCCTCTGGACTCCAAAATTCACCAGCAGGTTTGAAAAACAGTGTTGCAGATAAGAAAAATCTCCAAAATGACACCATTTATCAGCCAGAAACTGTAAAAGCAGAATTAATTGTTGGATTTTCATGTTTGATGTGCCATCAGGATATTTAACTACATCCAAGTCTAAAATTACAATATTTAACTAAAATCACTTTATTCCACACCTCTAATTTGAAAATTTGCCACAAATAAATAATTTGCTTTTACCAGATTCTGTAAAAAAAACTAAAGCTTCTGCGCTCTTTGACACAACTGTAAAGATATGACTGACTCTGCTCTGACCAACGGTCATGTGCCAAAAATTGTGGGACTTTTTGGCTGAACTGCAGGCAGTGTTTATGCAGAGTGGAGAGGTGACAAGTACGAAAACTAATTATTATTTCTTAACAATATATGCAAAGACTAGAACATTTCAAATATGTAGCACAACCAATTCTTCCAGTGTTAGGAACACCTACAGACACTTGCAAAATTGTCACGTCGATTCCTGTTTTGTCTCAATTTTTTAAAAATATAATATTTAATAAAATTTAACTTTGACTGTGTCACACTGCATCAAATACATTTCTGAGTTTTCTCTACTTCTATCCGTGGTTTTGCTGTTTCCATAGAGGTGCAGGAATTTATATAGCAGTGACAAATAAGCCCACAGTGAGGAGAAACTAAAAAACAAGACCCAAAAACTGCTTGTAGTTCAGAGGAAAATATTGGGCAAAGTTGGGATATATAATACATAGACTTGTGAAAAGGTGTTGTTTTGGTGTAACAGCTGAAGCTGATGCAACAGCCTGTAAAATCCAAACAATGCTGTGGTTTGTGCACAGAATCTGCTGCTCTTTAACAAACCATCACAGTCCACTGTGCATCAGCTCCAGTTTCTCCAGCGTCTTCTCCAGATAGACTTTGAGCCTTAAACTCAAGATAAAGACTGGCTTTCTGCCAGAGTGGCTGTTTCCGACACGGTTGGCAAACTGTTGGTGTTCGGTTTACTTCCCGAATGACTGCTTTCAAAGTTTGTGGTGTGGCCATGGGCACAAACGCTTTGTTCATTAGCGTGACGTGAATATCAGCTGAACCCTCCTCCACTCGGCCACAAGGTCGACCACCACCACATTCCTCCTTTAATTTAACAATCCGCAGAGAAAAACTCGACCGAGGCAAAGTAGGGCAACAAAAGCCAAGATCTCCAGAGCCAAGAGCTGGTACTGCTGTATAATATTTTACCCCCACTGTGACAAAAAACATTCAAATAAAACTTTTAATTAAAACTGTTGTTCATGTAATAAGAGCAAAAAGTACAAAAAAGTTTTTACTAGCAGAACTGTTTAGAGTATTATTAGAAAATCAGTGCAACTAATACAAAAAAAACCCCTGTACTACAAGTGAGATACGTAGCTGCTTGTGTAGAGTTTAATCTAATGTACTAACAGAGCTGCAGACACTGTGGGCCTCAACAACCAAAAAGAGATGCAAAAGGACCACAAGAGACGCAGAAACAACAAAAAAAGATGCTAGACAGCCACAAAAACACGCTAAAGACCACAAAAAGATGCAAAAAAGGACCTATAAACAGATGGAAAACAACCATAAGGAGATGCAAAACAAACACAAAAAGATGCTGCAGTGTGTCAACACACAGACACAGTGGTTCTCTGAATTACACTTTACATTAAACTTTAAACATTAGACTGTTATTTGGACCCAAAAAAAGACATTTGATGATTTCAAACTGTGCTCTAAGATACCATGAGGGGCATTTACTGCCTTTCTGATGCTTTATAACAAAGAGACACTGTCAACATTATAATCGTCCACAGTTCTTGTGCTGGATCACCAGATGATATAGATGGATTTTCAGAAATCATATGACTAATTGCAGCTGGTCTGCTTCGGTCTTTTCTTATCATTTTAGTAGAAAATAATCAGGTTCAAATGATTTAATATGCCGGTAATACTATCTGTTTATGTTCATTTAGAATTCAGTTAACAGATAATGTACAGATGTTTTTTTAAACCCACATCGAACTGATTGAAGAGCAGGTATGATTTCAGTCAAGATAGTATTTAATTCACTACAGTCCTAACAAGTGACAGTGAAGCACAACAAAGATGAACAGAGGTTTGACTAAACTTTTTCTGCTGGGAACAGAAGGTTTTCAGGCTGCAGCAGGGTTACACTGAGGCTCTGAGTGGATGTAAGCAGATGTAGATCGCTGCCAAACAGGCTAACAAGCTTGTGTGGAGGCCATTCATCAGCGTGACCCCAACAGAGACACGAGGCGAGTTGAAGGAAGCAGCAGAGTGTGAACCAGACAGGATGCAGTGCTTCACAAATAGGTTATCATGGGGAGGGAGGGAGTCGGTGCATCTCCACCACCTTCAGACACAAACATCTGCCCTCCTACACTCCTGGCAGGTACACAACAGCAAACATGCTGCGCCCGGCCTCAGTCTGTGGATTAAATGAGATTTTTTAATATGATTCATATCCCCAACGCCGCTTCACATCCCAGCTATCGTCTTATTATTCAGGATAAGCTGCTTATCGTAGCCTTTGTGTCCCACTCACCGGGAATAAACACCGTGTTAGCATGGCAACAGAGCCAGCACACACCGGCAGCACCTCCAGGCAACACAATCAGCTGCTTATTCTGAGTTCTGCAGGCTTTTACAGTGCTGCTCACTGTACAGCTGAGTCATACAGATGAATATCACTATTAGAATAATCAGCTGGAGGATTTTCACTATCATTGCGGAGCACACAGCTTAATAAATTGCAGTTACAGACTTGTGTTATTGGCTTGGACCTCCATGGTAGGGCTTTCACCGTTTCATTCCCTTACTTTTTTGATTAACTCATCAATTATTTGGCATATTGGATGTTTAAATAATAACAAACGCTCATTAAAAGCGATCGGAACAAACACCTGATGCCTGAATTTTTTACAGAACAAAAATTATGAATCACAGTTTTACAAGATTATTCTTCCTTCTCTACACTTCCCTGAAAAGTCTTGGACTGTTTTGGTTGAATAAATAAAAAATTTGCTGCTCTCATTTAGTCTTTGGTGTTATAGTTCTTGTAGTGTCATCAAAATGCAGTAACGAGAAACCAGAAGTGGAGGAGCCTTCAATGTCACTCAGACAGATCTCAGCATTTTATTGGGAAGTTAAAGAAACACTGCACACAGAGTGGAAGACTGGGGTTAGGCGTGTCGTTGTAAACATAAACGTTCATCCTTCCATTATCAGCTTAACACTTTATGACAACATCTATGGTCTGGTCTATTACAGGGCTGCAGCTCTACTGTGATGTTTGTACTTATGAGTCAGTAAAGGAGCTGCATTCATCCAGTAATTATCCATGGTTGGGTTAGAACTGATAATTACAATCCTCATCAATTATTATTATTATCAGAGTTTCACAGTTTCACATCTGAAATTATACATGGCAAAGAAAACGTCAAAGTGCTACATCTTGAAAATCTTTGACACTGCTGCTTTAGAAATCTAAACAAATTATGTAAATTAATTATTAAAAAGTTCTACAGAAATCCAGGAATTATCCACTGCCCTCTACTAACAACAGATTACAGTCACCCAAGAATTATCCACTGCACTGTACAAAGAACCAGCTGCGATCTTCCAGAAATTAACCACCACTGCCCTGTACAAGTTACAATTATCCAGGAAGTTTCCACTGCTCTCTACTGTCAACAATCTACAAACGTCCAGGAATTATTCTCTGCCCAAACAACCAGCTGCAACCTTCTACTAACAACAAAGTACAGTCATCCAGGAAGTATCCACTGCACTGTACAAACAACCAGCTGCAAGCTTCCAGGAATTAGTTACTAACCTTTACAAAAAAAAAAACAAGCTACTGTGTCCAGGAATTAAGCACCATCCAGAACAATTAGCTAGCTGCAACATCACTACCCTGCACAAATAACAAGATATACTTTTCCAGGAAACACTTACTGCCCTGCAAAAACTTAAAATCATCCAAAAATTATCCGCTGCCCTCTACTAACAAGCTAGTCATCCAGGAAATTATTCTTTGCCCAAACACTCAGTTGCAATCTTCCAGGAAATACTGTACACCCCCATGCAAACAACAAACTATAGTCATCCAGGAATTATCCACTGCCCTATGCAAATAAGCAGCTGCAATCTCCATTAATTTTTCACTGCCCTGCAAAAATATAAAAAGCTGCAATTTCTAAGGAATTATCCACTACCCTATAAAGACAACAGGCTACAATACCTTATGAATTATTTGCAGCTTTGTACAAATAAGCTGCTGCAATCTTTCAGGAATTATACAATGCCCTGCCCAAGCAGCAGCTGCAATCTCCCAAGATTTCACGATTATACTGTACAAATAACCAGCTTCAGTCTTCCAGGAATTATTCACTGCCCTGCCCAAGCAACCCGCTGCAATTATCCAGGATATCTTCATTTCCCCATATAAATAATTGTAAAGGTGCAGTTGTTCATGAACAATCTGCAAACTTCCAGGAATTATTCAATACGCCACAAACTACAAATTCTAACTTGAAAAAAGAGCAAGAATCAAACTCAATGCATAGAGCTTGATTTTTTTCTGCCTCAAATTAAGCAGTTAACTCTCTCTCTCTCTATATATATATATATATATATATTCTTTAAAATTAATTTACTTAAATAATACAATAAATAACATGGCTGTGCGGTCGGTCAGTCCAAGTTGTGTTTCCTCATGAAGCCACAAATAAAAACAAGAAGCAGGTCCTTTCTTAGTGGGAAAAATCTGGTGTGATGACAGATAAAGTCTAGAAAAGTGACTCATTCCATGTTTTTAGTACACAAAGGCAAAAGTTCAGCTCATGACATTTAAATTTTAAAGAAGAAACTGCTTGCAGGCTTAAAGTTGTCTCAGTAGAACAATAGCACGCCTCTCTGCCTCTCTTTGTCTGAGTCTGAATCGATCACATCATCAGAGATCAGTTTACACATTTCCGCTCCCCATCAGCTGATTTTTTTTTAATCCAATAACAGAACTGTTAGAGGTGTTTACTCTCAGCTGACTCAGCCTTTGTTTTCTCCACCAGCTGGTTTCACACTTTTTGAACTTGCATTAAGAGTGGTGCGTCTTCACTCATAGACAATCTTCAGTCAACAGCATATTGCAGAGAGTTCATTAACCAGCAAACTGAGGGTTCACAGTTCACTTTAGTATTAATTATGCAGCTGAGCTCTTCCTCCTTCGCTGACATCGGCTGGAAACGCCAAGCTGCCAACTTTGTCTCAATGTTTTCAACATGACTGTTTGCTAAGTGAGATTAATGACAAGAAATAAAAAGAGACATTCTAGCATCTAACTGATTTGGATATTTTGCCAACCAAGAACCGGATCCAAAATGGAACCAACTGTTGGTGCCAAAACCCAGAGATTTAGGACTAAATTCCAACGGAATTGCTGCTACAACACACATCAGAAGAAATGATGCAGAACACGCAAAAACAACCTCCAAACACCATTTCTGAACCAAGTTTTATGGAAGCAATCATTCTAACCTAAAAACCAAACTGTTGCTCAATTTCAGATATTTCTAGATTTTTGGAAGTAGATCATCTTGTGTCCATTTCTTATCCTTTTTGTCTCCTTTTTAAATAAATTTTCTGTCTATTTGTGTTTATTTTCTGTCTCTTTTTGGCCATTTTATATTCATTTCTGTTCATTTTCTGTCTTTTGGGTTTTTTACTGTTTGTGGTCATTTTCTGTATCTCTGGTAATTTTCTATCTATTAGTGGTCATTATTTTTCTATTTTTAATGATTTTCTGCCTATTTTTGGTTATTTTCTGTCTCTTAGTGGTCATTATTTGTCTCCTTTAATGATTTTCTTTCTATTTTTGGCATTTTTCTGTCTTTCTCGGGTATTTTTTTCCCCATTTCTGTACATTTTCTGTTGTTTTTTGCTCATTTTGTGTCCTTTGTGGTAATTTTCTACCACTTTTCTCTTGGTTTGCGTCACTTTCTGTTCACTTTTAACCTCTTTGTAGAGGATTTGTGGTTAGTTTGAGTAATTTTGACTCTATTTAAATTAGTCTGGAGTCATTCCGAGTTTCCTTGTTGTGCTTTGTGCTTCTTTGTGGGCGTTTAATTCACTAACAAGGAATGTTAACAATCACTTCAAACAGGGGCTTTGCCCCAGGGCCCTCCTGACTGCCTGGGCTCTGGGGCAGGCGCTCGGTTGGCCAGTTCAGTTTATTTTCAACAGTTACAACCCGTCAGTCATTCTGTTGGAATCTGACTTTGAGTTAGATGCACAGCGCAATTCCCCTGCTGGATCAGTGGAAAATAAAACGAGATATATTTTTGCTTAACAAACAGATGCACCAACTAGTTTACACTCAGAAAAATATGATTTAATGTTCAGTCTCACTTTCCTACCATTATTTGACATTTTACAGAAAATTTTATGGTGTTTAAAGTGTTATTCTTTGTTATACTGAGTACATTATTTAAAAAAAATATAGCTTAGCGTAATATTTTATCTACTTTAATAGCAACTGGTTTGTTTTTTCACGGATAAATCAGTATGTAAAGTGTATTTATAGTGTGGCTTACAGGGTACTAAATGACATATACGATGACAAATAAGGGAAGTAAAATAAACTGTAGAGTCTGAGTCATGTCATATAATTTAAGTTGGACCTGTTTTTTTTAAACTTTTTCTTATATTTCTCTGCTGTGCAGCAACAAACAATTACTTTCAATGTCAATTATTTTCTGGAAGAATCAGTTAATGAAAAATAGGGATTGGCGTTTTCTCAAGTATCTTACTTTGTCCGAAGACACTGTCATAGAGGAACAAACAGACCAGAAAGTATTCACTTTTAAGAAGCTGCAATCACAGGATTTAGACTGTTTTTATTTCAAAAAAATACTCAGACTGAGTAATGAAATTCTAAAATAGTGACAACGAATTGATTTATTATTTGAGGTCGAGTAGTCAACTGAATAAATCCACCTCCATATATATGATTTTTAAATAAGAAATGCAGTAAAACACACACAATTGTGAAACAATTAGCTAATTCACATTCACCTGCAGGCACTGAACTGATTTTACCTGCGTCCATTTACATATAAAATTAAGTGTTCCACATTACTGGTTTAAAGCGGTGAACATTCATCAGTCTCTCGGCTACTAAAAAAACCCGACCACAATTGCATTTTTCAGGTATGTCAAGTATGAAATGATAACATAATGTCACCTCTCACCCTGTTGTTCCAAATCTTCATGATTCTGACAACTTAGCTCAGTGAAATAAAATCCAGAATCTGAGGGGTGCGATTTTATTTTAACATTATAATTATTATCATCATCATCATTTAAATTATATTGTTTTTTGAGGTTGTATGACTTTTTATGTTTCTCTGTATAGTTCAATTATTTATATATTATCAATAGAACAGCATAAAAACACACATATTGCACAAACAATAATACAACAATGAGATAATTTTAATTCACCTGCAGCCACTGAACTGATTTCAACTGTTTACACAAACTTATTGATACTATAAGAACCTTTAATCAATACGTATAACCTGCATTGTGTGTATATGATGTGAGGCAGTAGCTGAGCTCATCGCCAGCATCATTACGGACACGGACTCACAAACACGGACACACAAACATACAAACACACATGATACATTGCCCGTTGATTCACGTTAGCCTCGGTTAGCTAGCAGGCTAGCTGCCTCCGCCGCCGGTTAGCTAACAGTTTCGGTGAGACACAACAAGGACGAGCCGTGAAGTGCCACACACTCAGTTCCCTGGTTATTTCGACAATACGACTCGTCCACCGCCATGTCAGAGTCTCTGGAGCTGACCAACGGCCGCCTCCCCCGCTGACAGCAGCAGCTAACTGCCGAGAACAGCTCTCCGTTTCGGGGAAAAACTAACCCAACAAACCTGCTTCCAAACCGCCGCGGCCGGTCACCGAGCTCCGGAGGTTTCCGAGCTGAAAACGGTGTTTGTCTCCGGAGCAGGGAGCCGGACTCGGTGTTAGAAACAGCAGCCACTTTAAAGGAAAAGTGAAATGTAGTTAAACTTACCAACAGCTCCCGTTTCTTCAGCATCTTCCGTGAAATCAAACCGCGGAGCGATTTTCTCTGAGCGAGCAGAGTCCACCATTTCAAAATAAAAGGAGCCTAGCAAGTCAAGTTACCTGACGGAAGCTACAGCGGCAACAACCGGAATATTTCAAAATAAAATGCGTGGCGTGTCAGGTTGTCCGAAGGAGAATCAAGTACCGCTTCCGAAATCAGGTTCAAAATAATATGTTTTTTAATTTACTTTTTTTAAAAATAGAATTGTGCTGTTATTGAAAAAATGTTCAGACAGTGTGAAAATGTTTTTCTATATCCACAAAGAATGTGTTTGCACATGTTTTGCTGTGGATTTAGCTGAAGCTGCTGTATAGACTAAACCTTTAGGAGCTCTGGAAACACATGGAACAAACTGAAGAACAAAATGGTCCAAATTAACAAATAATAATAATCATAACAATAAATGAAATATCTTAGAAATTATAGTTAGAGTTGTCTGAAAATGAATTGAAATAAGACATAAACATGACATAAACATATCAGAATGACTTGAAACGTGTTGAAAATTAGTTTCAAATGGTTCAAAATTACTTGAAACATATTGGAAAGTTAGTTTAAAATGTCCCAAATGACTTGAAACATGTTGAAATTGATTTAAAAAATGACCTGAAACCTGTTGAAATAGATTTTTAAAAATTCTAAAAATAATTTCAAACAAAATGGTCCAAAATGACTTGAAAATTGATAGAAATGAGCTACAAATTTTCCAAAATTACTTGAAATATGTCCAACATTGACACAAATATATTGATAATATATAATGACTTACAATATGTTGAAAAATAGTTAAACGTTGTCCAAAATGACTTTAAACATATTGAAAATAAGTTTTTCTTGTATAATTTTAAACTTGACTAAAAAGGGTAAAAATGTAAGACTGACTAAGACCCTGCAGCCAAAAAAAAAAGAAAAAGAAACGAAGAGCTGGGTGGACCTGTTATGTCTCCTGAGAGACAGACGGTGATTTTTGTTCTTGATATGTTTTCAACAAAGCACTCAGCTCTTTCAAATTACAATATTCTAATGTCAAAATGTCCCACGATTGATTTTTTTCCCCTTCCCATCGATTAAAATGATGTTTCTTCCAATTTGACCTCATGGTGGCGCCGTTGTCTCACTGTGACAATGACAATGCACTGATGAAGGAGTTTTTATGAGCCTCTCATCACAGTAACAATGTGGTGCAGCACATAGGTGTCACCTTCAGTGGTGGAAAAGGGATTCAAATACGTCAAATACCAATATAGCAAAGTAAAAAAGTAATTTCATTGAAAATATATTCAAATGTCACATTTTTATTTAAAATATAAAAAAAATATATACAAAAATTTAAAAAATGAAGAAATGCTAATGTTACTTTAGCTGTTGTGAAGCGAATGTTACATTAGCTGATGCAAAGCTAATTTGATGTTGGCTAATGTAAAGCCAGACTTACATTAGGTGATGCAAAGCTAATGTTACATCAGTTTATGTAAAGCCAGCATTACTTTCACTGATGTAAAGTTAATATTACATTACCTGATATGAAGCAAATGTTATGTTAGTTGATGTATAGCTAATGTTAAATTAGCAGATATAAAACTAACAATGCATTAGCTAATACAAAGGCAACATACATCGACTGATGTAAAGCTAAAGTTACAATAGCTGATATAATGCTAATGTTTCAGTAGCTGATGTAAAGGTATCGTTACATTAGCTGATGTACGCCTAACATTACGTCAACTGTTGCAAAGCTAATGCAACATTAGCAGATATACAGCTAACGTTACATTACCTGATGCAAAGCCAGCCCTACAGTAGCTGACAAAAAGCTAACGTTATCTAAAGTTATTTAAAGCTAATACCATATGAACTGATGTAACGTCAGTGTTAGAGGATGTAAACCTAATGTTGTGATAGCTGATGTATAGCCAATGTTGTAGAGGTTGATGTAAAGCCATTATTTTACATCAGATGTAAGACTAATGTTACATTAGTTTGATAGAGGCTAACATTAATAAGGATGGGAACTGATGAGATTTTTCCGATTCCATTTACGATTCTGCTTAACGATTCGGTTCTTTATCGATTCTCTTATCGATTCTCATTGACGTGCTAACTTTGCCACTGCTGCTGGGTTGAGATTCACTCCCGAGCAGATCAAAAACGCCACATTCATTTAAAGTTATCTCATGCTGTGTGTGCAAATGTTTCCGCACATTGGTAGCATTTCCTCCCTTTGATGACATATCCACTTTGCAAGTATTACAAGTTGCCCTGTTGTCATCCTGTCTCGTAAAATGTAACCAAACTTTTGAGCCTTTGTGCCGCTTTGGGCGTCACGTTTCCTGCTGGCTGCACTGGTGAATGATGAATGATTACGTAAGCTACACAACGTGCGTGGTGACGTCATTCGCACCCACTGGAATCAATAAGGGAATCGTTTTAAAAATTGGCGAATGATGCCAAGAAATTGAAACACTGGGAAACGGTTCTCAACAGGAACTGGTTTTCAATTCCCATCCATAAACATTGCATTAGCTAATGTAATGTCAGCGTTACATTAAGTGTTGTAAAACAAATGTCACATTAGCTGATAAAAAGCTCAAGTTATACAAGTTCATATAAAGCCAATGCTACATCAGCTGATGTAAAGCTAATGTTGCATAGTTCTATATAAGGCTAACATTTCAGTAGCTGATGTAAAGCCAATGTAGTGCAAAAAATGAAAAAAACATATAAGTATACAGTAACTTTCCTTACTTATTTATCTTTTTATTATATCATATTTTATTTTATTTCTCCAATTACCCCCATTGACCCATTTAACATTTTTAACGTCAAACAAGCGCTACATGTCATTTTACAGATCTTATGCTGTAGTTGTTACCCATTTACCATTTTTTACCATCAAATTAGCTCAACATGTCTTTTTAAAGATTTCATGCTGTTGTTGTTACCCATTTAGCATTTTAAAAACCAAATCTGCTCAAAATATTTTACAGATTTTGAGCTGTTGTTGTTACCCATTTAACAATTTTAAAACTAAATCTGGGGTTAGGGTTAGTGAAATAGGGTTAGGGTTAGGGTTAGAATCTGTAAAATACCATTTTACAGATTTTGAACTGTTACTCATTTCACAATATTTTATCCTTACCGTATTTTTCTGGCACCTGTGTTTCCAGATTTTCCATTTTCATCTATCTGCTGCGGATAGATCATGTCTCTCATTTACTGAACCTACAGAACTCTGCAATGAGTTGTCCTGTTGACAGAGCAGCTTCTCGGGCTGCAGGACAAACTGCTAGAATGCCGAGAACTACAACACCAACGACAACAACAGCAGTAGCTGTTGGTTTTACCCTAGAAAACCATCCCGTGGTCGAGGGCGGTGAGTCCTCTGGCTCAGAACCAGTTTCCTTATTGGTTCTTGGTTGTTCTGGAAATTCTGGTTGCTCATACCATTCTGTTCCAGGTCCCCTTTCCTCATACCATGGGGATTCTTGGAATTCTGGTTGCTCATGCCATGCTGTTCCAGGAGGGTAAACTTCAGATTTACCTTCTCTTCTTCCACTGTGTTTGAAAAAGCCCCTTTTAATCTGCCGCCAGCGAACCCTAGAGTCCCTCCTCTCTGATGGTACTGGTTTTGCTAGTGCTCGAGGTTTAGCAGTTTGTGGTTCTGCAGCTGAAGGTGCTGCAGGTTTTGCTGTTTTAGGTCCTGCAACTGGTGGTGTTACAGCTGGTGGGGCTGCAGGTTTTGTTGGTGCTGCAGGTCCTGCAGCAGGTGGTGTTGCAGGTGGTGGTGGTGTTGCAGGTCCTGTAGCTGGTGGTGTTGCAGCTGGTGGAACTGCAGGTTGTGATGGTGTTGTAGCTGGTGGTGTTGCAGGTTGTGATGGTGTTGTAGCTGGTGGTGTTGCAGGTTGTGGTGGTCCTGCAGGTTGTGATGGTGTTGCAGCTGGTGGTGTTGCAGGTTGTGATGGTGTTGCAGCTGGTGGTGTTGCAGGTTGTGATGGTGTTGCAGCTGGTGGTCCTGCAGGTTGTGGTCCTTCATTTGCTGCTTCAGGTGCTGTAGCTGTTGGTGATGGGGCTCTTGTTTCTCCGTGCGGGTCTGGAGGGAGGTCATCTAAATGAAGAGCCTGGGTTAATAAGTGATCTATATCTGTAGCGAGGAGGAGCCGGGAGGCTGTTTTCAGAAAAGGTCGCATAGCTAAACCAAACATGTTGAAGAATGAGAGTAGTTCAGGGTCACGACTGGGTTTGAACGGAAAACAATTTTGATGTTGCTGCCTGTTTTCAACAATTTTTAACTGTCGTTAAGTGTTTTGATTAAAAACATTAAAGGAGAATTACGACACTGTGACGTCATGCGTGATGTTATTGTGCCGCGAAGGCAGGTAGTCTTGTGCAGTCTGAGAAGTTTAAAACAAAACAAAAGCTGTCGTAATCACGATGCACAGTAGTGACAACGTTTAACACATACTACAAGTACATTGCTACTGCATTTACGTTTTTACCACTGTGAAAGAAAAAAACTGTTTCAACACTAACATCCCGGCAACTGGGCCGGAAAAAAGTTCTGTAAAATATCAGAAAATAAACATCTCATAAACATTTGCAGCATTTTTTGCTCCTGTCTCATTTTCCCTCACTGTGGGATAATTTTTCACTACAATAGAAAGTCCAGCACCCCTTAGGAAACAGCGTTCACCTTTTTAAGTAGACTGTTGTTGCAGTACCTGCAGTTGGCCGCTGAGGGACGCTGTCAGATCAGCTGCTACATCAGTTTCCGCCGTGATCCGGATTCATAACAACAGCTGGACGCGGCTAATCTGTTAGCTCAGCTGCTCAGTGATTCAGGCTGCTTGTGTTCGATATTTACGGTTACAGTATTTTACAGAGACGGCGGCGGAGGATCGTAGCCGGCCGGCTTTGGTAGCTAAAACACCGACAGACAGCATGAAGACGGTTAATCAGGCCTGAGTTTAAAGTTTGTCGCTGTTAGCAGCCGTTAGCAGCAGCAACGTAACCAAAGGGTTAGCTAACCTGCTAAAGCTAGCACAACAACAACAACAACAACAACCACCACAGTGGCAGGTAAACATCTGATACTCGCAGCCTGTGGTTTGTTTTAATGCAATGGTAGGATTCTAATGTAAATGCGTTGTAGTGCCGAGCTAATAACGGTTAGCCTGCATGTTAAATTACTGCTATCGCAGTGTTGAATCATGTGACTGCTGCTTCAGTATCCGAGTTGGGGGTTTGAGAAACATGTGAGAGTCACGGAGGCTCAGCAGCAGAGAAATCTAGATGCTTGTGTGAATTAAAAGCAGGCATGGAATCAAGGAAGACACAGAGACTAATACTGCTGCTGAACTGCTGGTAAATTGTTAGATATAAACCGTTGAGTCAAATGAAACTGGCCGCTTTGTCCACATGATGTCGTGTGATTGCGTTGAACTATACAAGAAAAGCCACACAAGAAGTGAATAAAGTCACGTCTAACATTGGGAATGTTTTGAATGAAATCTGGTCCTGTAGATGTCCGTGCAGTGACAAAAGGGCTGAATAAAGTCATATCTAAAATTGACATTATTTTGACTTGAGTCTGTGCAGTGACACAAGGCCTGAAAAAAGTCAGGTCTAACATCAAAAGTATTTTATAGGAGGTGTTGTATTATAAAACTCTGTGAATGAAACAAGGACTGAATAACATTAGGTGTTGAATTGGGAATCATTTGAATGAAGTCTGGTACAGCAGATTTATGAAAACGGACTAGTCAG
>CM045451.1:11551412-11801125 GCA_024666655.1 Dascyllus trimaculatus | reverse complement strand
GTCAATTTTTTGGCCTTTTGACAAGAATTTACAAATAAAACTTACAAAACTTGAAAACTGTTGCAGAACAATTCAAATTAAATTGGGAAACAGACCTAAGAGCTAAGAAGTGTGTTTTAAGACAAAAACAAAAGCAGAAAAGACGAAAACAGAAGCAGAAAAGATAAAAATAGAACCCGAAAATAAAAGGCAGAAAACAGAAAATTAAAAGCAGAAATGACACAAATAGAGGCAGTAAAGATGAAAACAAAAGCAGAAAAGACAAAAGTTTAAGCATGAATGATGAAAACAGAAGCAGAAAACAGAAATTTAGAGGCAGAAAAGCCAAAAACAGAAGCAGAAAGGACAAAAACACAGGCAGTGAAGACCAAACAAAAGTGGCAAAGACAAAAACAAAAGTAGAAAAGAGAAAAACAGGAAAAGAAAAGATAGAAAAGCAGAAAAGACAAAACTAAAAGTACAAAAAGCAAAAGCAGAAAACAGAAATTCAGAAGTAGAAAAGACAAAAACAGAAGTATAAAAGACTTAAATAAAGGCAGAAAAGATCAAAACAAAAGTAGAAAAGAGGAAAATAAGAGCAGAAAAGGCAAAAAGAGAAGCAGAAATCTCACCGGGTTTCCGACAATTCCGCTCTCACCTGGCCGCCCGTCTGGTCCAGGTACACCCTGTGGATTTAAACACATCACATCTCAACACACTAACACACAGTACAGACATTTACAGTGCAGTGATCCCAGACCTCAACATAAAGTATGACCACGGTTCTGGACGTTTTCCCATTAATATTCAGATTTTCAAGCAGTTTAAAACACCTCACACGAGTTGCTGCAATCAACAGATTTTGGTCCAAAACTCCTTTTTATGAGCTGCAATTTAATTTTGAAATGGATAATGTGCGCCGTAAATCAGATAAATTACTCCAAAATTAGTTCCAAACACAGAACTTCCCCACAGTTTCCTATCCAGACCCCACCCAAGCACACAAACCAGCTCTTGAGATGGATCCAAACAGTCCAAACTATTAAATCCATGCTCTGCTGCGTCTCCACCTCTCAGAGAAGATGCATGTTGGTTCACGTGTACAGATCTAATTTTAATCTTTCATTGTGCTCTGTCTCTTATTGACAGGTCAATTAGGAATGCAGTGCACTTTGGGTTTGTTCAGTGTTCTTTATGAACATTTAATATCTTTACTTGTGCAGCACTTATTAAAACGAAGCTATGAAGTCATTCAGGCAGCAGAGATCATATAAAACAGGAGAGAAAACACAGTAAAAGTGGAAAAAACTTAAGGGAAAATCAGATTTAATATGAATATCACAATATATATATATAGAGATAAATATGGAGATTATGTGTGCAGCAAGACAATTTTATCTTCTGCTCGGCTCAGAGGCAGCAAGGACTTACCTGCTATTAATAATGTAAGGAAAAACTCTGTCCACAGAACTGGTATGAAGTGAACACCTGTATCTTACCGGCAAACCTGCGTTTCCAGCGTCTCCTTTGGCTCCTGGTGAGTTGTTATCAGCACCCGGCTCTCCCTGTCGAACAAAACACAAAGATAAACTCGGAGCGGCCTCCAGCTGTGGTCCAGCTGTGTTTGTCCCAGTGAGATTACAGGACGAGCTGAACGAGCGATTTGTTGGGTTCAGCTTCGGCAACAAACTTGGACGGAGCTTTGATTTTCTCCCTGGGCTGTTTTTCACTAAAACACTTTGGCAGAAACTTGCAGGACTTTTCTCTGCAGATCGAACGCTGGTTTGAACTAGAGATCGACCAATATAGGGTCGTTTTTAGGGCCGATACCGATTATTGGTGATCAAGAAAGACAATAACCGAGATTTGGAACCAAAATACATTAAATCCAATGTTTTAACAGCATTTTATAGAACCTGCCATTCATAACTAGGCTTCTTCAATAATGAGGGCGACTATAACTGAATATGTAAAATAGTAATAGGAGTGATTAAATTAGGACGCTCTCTTCTGTTTATGTGGGATCCTGCTGTTCTTCTCTATTTTCTTAATCTTCTCTGTTCTATCAGCTTTGTTGCCAACTAAGGTCCAGATCTTAAAGCATTATTAATTATTGTTTTCCAGACTCTGTTTCAGGTTAATCTGCGGCTGCCTCCTAACTTTGCCGCTAGCCGTTAGCGTAGCCTTAGCCGCTGTGAGTACTAATTTCCTGGTTTGTGGCAAAGACTTGTGTTTCTAGTTCAGTTTTTTCAGTCTCTGCTTGAGAGACATTTCTGACAACACAGACTGGCGACAGACAGAGAGAGGTGGTTGCTTCAGATCTGAAGCAGCGCTTTTAATTTATCAGTAATTTGTCAATATCAATGCTGACAATTGGGAAAATGCCAAATATTTGGTCTATCCCTAGTTTGAACCTGTGGAGTCGCTCTCAGATTCAGACTCCGGGTTTCATTCACTGCGGAAGAGACAATTCGATCTCAAATACAAATAGTTAGACTGAGCTAACACTTGTCTAAACCAGCAGCTTTGTTAGAACTTTTCTACATGGACATTTCATTCTTTCGTTTCACCTTTGTGTCCTCATTGTGACAACTTCCACTCGTCTTATTCTGCACAACAAACACCTAAAACGACACCCTGATTAAAACTGCGACCCTCTCTGACTCTCTGCATCAATGCAAAGAAACGAAAACTGTTGATAGTTTCTTGTCAAAGTGTCAGAAAACCCAAAGGCGGAACAGAAACAGGGCAGTCGGCCTTTGAAGTGAGTAGAAATAGAAGATTTTGGTCCACTTATAAATAAAAATGTACGTAGTTTTTCTAATCCTGCAACTTTTGTCATCTAAACGCAGCCAGACCCGACTTTCGTGGCTGCTTTTGTGCAAAATATGTGAGAAATGAAAGAAAATCATCTTGTATTTGTGCAAAGACCAGAGCATCCTCAATGCTGTGATACCAAATATGACCATGTTCTCTGACACGAGTGCTCAGGGAGTTTGTGAGGATAAAAAGAAGGAGGAGGAGGAGGCTGAGAGAAGAAGGAGGAGGAGCAGGGGAGGGAGGAAGAAGGATTCGGAGTAGAGCTAGTTAATAAAGAAGGAGGAGACTGAAGAAGAAGAAGAAGAGGAAAAATGAAGAAGCAGGGGAGGGAGGAAAGAGTAGTAGAAGTAGAATTAGTAAAAGAAAAAGGAGGAGGAGGAGGAAGAAGACAAGAAGTGGAGTTAGTAGAAGAAGGAGGAGACTGAAGGTGAAGACAGAAAGAAGATGAAAAAGAGGAAGGAGAAGAAGAAGGAGGAAGAGGAATTGGAACTAATAGAAGACAAAGAAGATGTAGAAATTATAGAAGAAGAAAAGAGGAGGTGAAGTAGAACAGCAGAAGATGAAAAAGTAGAAGACAAAGACGTAGAAATAATAGAAGAGGAAAAAGACAAAGAAGAAACAGAGGAAAGAGGAGGAAGAAAATAAGTGAGAGGAAGAAGTAGAATTAGTAGGAGGAGGAGGAGGAGACTGAAGATGAGGACAGGAACAAATGAGAAAGAAAAGAAAAAAGGAGGAGAGAAGGAAGAAAAAATTGAATTAGTAGAATAAGTATACATAATATAAGAAGAGGAATAAATACGTAGAAAAGTATAAGATTAAAAAGAAGAAGACAAAGTAGAAATAATAGACAACAAGGAGGCAGAGGAAAGAGCAAGAAGGAGGAAGAAGGAAAGGTGAGAGTAAGAAGTAGGAAAAAGTAATGGAATAATTAAAAAAGAAGAAAAAAGAGTTAAGGAGAAGAGGAACAGGAAAAAGAATTAGTAGAAGTATAATAAGCAGAAGAAAACAGAGACTGAAGAACGGGAAGAAGAAAACAGCAGAATCAGTAGAAGAACAAGAAGAGGTAGAATTTGTAGAAGAAGAAAGACGATTGAAAATGAAGAAGAAGCAAGGTGAAGAGTAAACAGTGGTATCAGCAGAAAAAAGAAGATGTAGAATTAGAGGAAGAAAAAGAAGCAAAATTTTAATAGAAAAAGAAACAGAGTTATTAGAAGAAGAGGCAGAATTAGTAGAAGTATGAAGAAGAATGAAGAAGATGAATGATGAAAAAGAAGTAGTATCATTAGTAGTACTGGTAGCAGAAGGAGGAGGAGGAGAAGTAGTACAGTGAAGAAGGAAAACAATAAAGAAGTAGTAGTATTAGTAGTAGTATTGGTGGTAGGAGGAAGAGGAGGAGGAGAAGAAGTAGTAGTACAGTGAAAAAGGAGAACGATAAAGAAGTAGTTGTAGTAGTACTAGTATTAGTAGTAGTATTGGTAGAAGAAGGAGGAGGAGGAGAAGTAGTAGTACAGTGAAGAAAAACGATAAAGTAGTAGTAGTAGTAGATGGAGGAGGAGAATTAGTAGAAGTAGTACAGTAAAGGAGAATGATAAAGAAGTAGTAGTATTAGTAGTAGTATTAGAAGTAGAAGGAGGAGGAGAATAGTAGAAGTAGTACAGTAAAGAAGGAGAATGATAAAGAAGTAGTAGTAGTATTAGTAGTAGAAGGAGGAGGAGGAGAAGTAGTAGTAGTACAGCGAAAAAGAAAAACGATAAAGTAGTAGTAGTAGTTGGAGGAGGAGAATTAGTAAAAGTAGTACAGTAAAGAAGGAGAATGATAAAGAAGTAGTACTAGTATTAGTAGTAGTATTAGTAGTAGAAGGAGGAGGAGAATAGTAGAAGTAGTACAGTAAAGGAGAATGATAAAGTAGTAGTAGTATTAGTAGTAGTATTAGAAGTAGAAGGAGGAGGAGAATAGTAGAAGTAGTACAGTAAAGAAGGAGAATGATAAAGAAGTAGTAGTAGTATTAGTAGTAGTATTATTGGTAGTAGAAGGAGAAGAGTTTAAATCAGCCCTGTAAGACTGATGTTGGTTCTCTTGGAAGCAGTAAACTCACCGGATCTCCTCTCAGTCCTCGCTGTCCTTTGACTCCCACCCCTCCTCGGATACCTGGGATGCCCTGAGGACGACAATTCGGCCTGTCAATCAAACGCTCAGAGGTCGGAGGTCAACAGCCCCGAGCGTCATGGCGTCATCATGACCATGTGGACGCTTCATTGTTTCGTATGACGAGTGTAAAACGGCTAAAGGCAAATTCCACTGAGCTACAGAAACATTTATATATTTAAATAACTTCTGACCAGCCTGTCCAACAAAATCTACTCAAGAAACACAAGAAATACAATAATGACAACAAATAAAGGACTTATATTAGTTATTTACTAAGTTATTTACTACAGGTGACATTTTGGCTCCTGCAGCCCAGATTTATATTTTTAAACATAAATAAATTATAATAAATGAAAATGAGGAAACTAGCAGCACTAATTACCAAAACATGTATAAATTAAATATTTATCTACTTTTTTTAGTTTAATGTTATAAGTTAATAGTTATTTAAAGAGAAATGCAACTACATTATAAAATTACTGATTATATTATAATTTTTAGAAACAGGTAAATAAGTATATATATATTTAAATATAAATTTAAACACCTCATGTCATAACTAGCAACAGTAATAAAATAAGAATATCCATAGAAAATTCATATAAATTGGAAGGGTTTTATGTGAATGTAAGCTTATAATAAATGCTACAATACAAAATATAATGTATGTAAAACATAATAAACACAGTATTATTATTAATTCTGCAACGTTTAACTTTAATTTAAGTTCTTTAGTTGAATGTTTAAAGACTTTTAAATGAGCAAGTAATTTAGTACTTAAAATAAATATATTATTTCTCATCAACGACACATGCTAACATGCTTCTGGCAGTAATACAGATAAATGTTATTTATTTTCTGAATGTGATTGAAAAACACCCGTCTCACACTTTCACATCATTAACCAATAACATCGAGACGGTGATTATTGGATATGGACGAGGATAAAAGTGTTTTACTGGGTTTCCAGGGTGTCCCCTCTCTCCTCGGCCTCCGTCTGCCCCCGTCACTCCCTGAAAACCAGAAAAAACTCAGATCAGAACCTGAAATCCTGGAACTCTGTCCAATCAGCTCGCTTCCTGAAAACACCTGCTCACTTCCTCTATGATGAAAACAAACACAGACCCGTCTTGAGTACAAAAGACAGTAAAAACAGATAAATAATCCTGAGGATGAGCATCAGACTGGCTGGTATTACCAGAAACACACCTGATCAGATTACTGAACTCTCTGAGAGCATGTTGCTGCCTTTGAGATAAAAACTTCAAGCGGGCAAATTCATTAAATTACTTATAGCAAGTAAAATCACAAAATAAAAGCATACATTTACATGTTGACCATAAAAAACTGCATAGTGCTCAGTCTCCTTATCTAGAAAGGCGGATATTAACTTCACACCTTTTAACTCGTGAGGCTGCAGACTGAACTTTTCTTCTCGTTAAAGTACAGTTTTTGGTTTAACATGCTTTTAAAAAAAGATGTCAAAGGATTAAACTCCACCAACTCCTTCGGTTTGCACAAACGTTCTTACAGTTTTAGTATGAGTGTTGTATTCCCGCGTTTTAGTCGGTAAAATATGTTGAATCTTATCAGTCAGACGCGGAAAGAAGCATTTTTTTAAAGCTCAGTGACTCAGACTTTCTGAGGACATCATTATCTGTTAGCCTCCTGTTTACATCCTCGGTGTCTCCAGGGGGATTTTATCTGACAGGAGCCTTCAGCCTGATGCCTTGTGCTGATGTGATGTCGGTACCTGTTCTCCGTTGACTCCGTCCAGTCCGTTCTCTCCGTCTTCTCCCTGCAGCGTTGGAACAGAAGTGAGACTTTATCTGGGTGATAAAGCGAAAACTCGGCTCAAACAGAACAGAGCTCTGAAGCAGGACTCACCCGGTTCCCCCGAAGGCCTCGAACACCCTGCAGACACAAACACACAGCATCAGCATCTGCTCTACCACATGATAACACTAATAATAATAATAGTAATATGGTGGTACTGTCCAGTCTGTCGATTTTGTACCTTCAGTCCTCTGTGTCCAGAGCAGCCCTGGACACCCTGAGGTCCACTCGGTCCAGGACTCCCCCGATCGCCCTGCAGCATGTTAACAATGCTTTAATTAGGGACGTCTGACAAAAGCACTTTTTATCTTATCAATATCAGCATGAAGCTAAACCGACCCATCTTCATGCAGTACCTTAAAATTACCTTAAGAGTAAGGAACGAAATAAAATGGTAAGGTGCATTAATTAAAGGGTAATGGTAATGGTAAGGTCTTACCTTAAGTAACTCAGGTGCCATAAAGGGAGAGCACAATGTGTGGATGGGACATTAGCAAGACTAAACTAGGTTAATTTTCAAAATGATCATTCAATTAGTCAATAATTAAATTGACAACAGAAAGGAGAAACAAGCGAAACAACAGAAGCAAGAAAAAAACACAAGACGAAATGACACAAAAATAAGACAAAACAACACATTAAATGACAAATTTAAGACAAAAAAATGACACAAAATGACAAAAACTAGAGATTAACCGACAAAAATGAGGCAAAACATCAAAAGCAAGACACAAAATGACACATAAAACGACAAAATGACCCAAACGAGACGCAAAACGACACAAATGAGACACAAAAAACAAACAAAAGGGAGACACAAAACAGCACAAATGAATTGCAAAATGACACAAAACAAAAAGGAGACAACTGCAAAAATGAGACAGGAAACGTCAAAAATGAGAGGAAATGACATGAAACGACAAAAGCAAGCCAAAAATATTACACAAAATGACAAAAATGAGGCACAAAAAGACTAAAGCAAGGCACAAAATGACAAAAATGAGAGAAAAAGACAAGAGAGACAAAAACACACAACAAACAACAAAAGCAAGATGCAAAATGACATAAATGAGACACAAAACAACAAACAGCAGACAGCAACAACAAAAATAGAGATATAAAATGACACAAAGGCAGAAATGAGACAAAACAAGAACAAAGATGAGACAGAAACGACAATAACAAGACACAAAATGAGACACAAAACATCACAAACGAGACACAAAGCAAGACAGGAAATGACAAAAATAAGACGAAACAACAAAAGCAATGAGAATGACAAAAATGAGAGACAAAACTAAAAACGTAAGACACAAAATGACAAAAATGAGACACAAATACAACAACAGGGACACAAAACGACACAAGCAAGACATAAAACGCCCAAAGTAAGACACACAACGACACAACATAAACACAAAACGACAAGTCACAGTAAACGTTTCAGTATTTCACCTCTTCTATACTTTTAAATGAAGTTCCATCTATTCGGGCTCAGGCAGTGTTTCAGTTTGCAGTGATGCAAAACGGAGAAAAACAAACAAACAAGAAAAACCCTCACACAGATAAAGCTGCTAACGGAAAATATTTGGGGTCTCAGCGGATTTAATAAGACACAGGCCGAGGAAATTATGTGAGTAACAGCTCTGGTATTTTATTTTGAAGGGGAGACCAACTGCTGGGTGAGTTTTATCGATGAAAGAATGACTACAGATGGTTAAATTCATGTTATCATTAAGTAAATGCAGCTTTCATTGGAGCAAATGTGCATAAAGGGAGAAAATAACTTACAGCGATGCCCTCCTCTCCTGGGAAGCCGGGGTAACCCTTCTGTCCGGACACACCCTGTTATAAAAAACACACAAAAAACAGCCTCAGCGGCAGAAAAATGGACCAAAACTCTCGACTGAACCTCAACCACCAGCTTCCTTCATGTTCACCTGTTGTGAAAATGTCCTGTGCTATTTTATTTATGACAATCATATCGTCCAACCAATAAATGCTGATCTCAGTGTGTAATTTAGCCTATGTGCAATTTTATTTATTACTTTATAGGTGCAAAAAAACACATGTTGTAGAAAAGCAACAACAATAACTTTATTTCTCTAACACCTTTAGAAAACAGTGCTTCACAATAAAACAAATGTCAAATTAGATGAGTAACTGAAACAATTTATGTGAATATCCGCCTGTTAACTGTCTGAATTCACATGTACTCGCTCTCAGCTTCCTCACTGCTTCTTGACACGTTTCCCTAAAAGTTTAAAGTCGTGTTTTGTTTACCTTTGAGCCCGGCAGCCCCCGAGAGCCGCGGATTCCTTCGTGTCCCGAACACTTGCACATGACGTTGCAGCATTCCCGGTCCGACACCGTGTCCTGCAGGCAGACGAGAGGAAACGAAACACGTGAAAATGATGATGCGCAACTCGGATCATTTCTGTGGAGCTCATGAAGTTAAATCAAGGTTTTCTGCCGTTAGCGTCAATTAAATCCACGTTTAGCTCTTTGTTCAGTTCGGTTTAACACTGGGTTTGATATTCGTCTATAAACTCTTTATCTTAAAGCTGCTATCTTTTTTTAAAGTGTATTTAAATGTGCATTATTAGCTAATATAAAGAAATTAAAACTGCATGTCTTAGTTTTGTTCTAAGGTAAAGGAACATTTTTCCTCTTCTTTATTTGATTCTTTTTATTCTTTGTAAAGAAATAAATTTACAATCTGTACTTGCTGTGGTTTTTTAAACATGCTATGGACACGTAAAAGCTGTGTGATATTATATAACAACTGTTGATAGTGCATTTACCTCTAGTTAATTGTTATTTTACTTAATGACAAAGCAATAATGATAATATTTATGATATTTTACATGATTTGTCATTAGTTTGTGCAATACTGTCATATATCACCATTACATATGACTAACTATGTTTCCCACCCCTGAGGTTCTGTGTCCTGCTTGCTCTCTCCGTGGATGTCTCTGGATCTGGAGCTCAACGTCCCTGATCTGCAGCCGCTGGCCTCACCACCTCCCATCCCCACCCAAACCTCTCCTGCTATCCCTCCCTCCCTCCTCTTCCCCACTCCCAACCCAACCGGTCGAGGCAGATGGCCGCCCTCCCTGAGCCTGGTTCTGTCGGAGGTTTTATTTCCCCCTTCCCTACCATAGGGGGTTTTTGGTTCCTTCCCACTGTCGCTGTTGCTTGCTCACAGGGAATCCAAAAGCAACTTTGGATTGTTGGGTTTTCTGTTTTCTGTTCTTCCTTACAATGTTTAGCGCTATGTGACGACTTATGTTGTAAATATGCGCTATATAAATAAAATTGAATTGAATTGAATTGAATATGAGATTTCTTTTTACATAACGGCCCAAAGCTGATAACAGAGCGTAACAACTACAGTCTGATCATTATTAAGCTATTAACGAATATAATAATGACCTTTATTGATCCCCTTGGGGAAATTCCTTGTCTCCATTTGACCCATTCTATTCATGGGTAACATTAACTATACATACTAGGAGCAGTGGGCTGCCGTGGTGCAGCGCCCGGGGAGCAGTCAGGTTAAGGGCCTTGCTCAAGGGCCCACAATGGTGGTGACTGGGACAAGCGGTCGCTCTCACTTTCCCACCTCAACCTCTTTCCCTCTTGCCAGTCCAGGGACTCGAACCAGCAACCCATCGACTACAAGTTCGCTTCACAAACCACTACGCCACCACCACCCCTAAAAAGTAGTTCCCTGACTGGGAATCAAACCCGGGCCGCGGGGGTGAGAGCACAGAATCCTAACCACTAGACCACCAGGGATATAATCATTAGCTGCAACTTTATGAAAGCAAACCAAAGTTTTTTTAAATTAATTATCAATAGTTTACACACTGATTAACCATATAAACGGCAAAACAGCTGCAGGGTTTAAAAGCATGTTGCTCTTATTTTGAAAGAAAATCACCATTCTTTCTTTCTTTGATCTGATCAGATGTGACGTGCCGTTCCGTCAGAAACCTTAAAGGAACCTCAGCTTTGAACTGTCATATTTCTTCAAAATCACTTTATTTTACATGTATTGTTTTAAAATTCTCCATTGCCTCAACCAGATTCAGCAAAAAAACTATTACTACAGCAGCTTTTTCCTTCACAAGGCGGATAATCTGCACGTTTTCTCCTGTCAACGTTTCCCTCAAGGCTTCTGTCTGCTTTTCATTCCTACAGCCGGACACGTCAGGACACGAAAACCTTTTTCTTTGGTGTGTGATTCTTATTGAGCTGAGACAAGCATGTTTCAGCTGTGATCTGGTGCAAAAGACAAAGAGATGAACCAGAGAAAAGCCAAAAGTAAATAATTCTCATTCCACAGTCGACAAGTAGAGAGACTCCACCACATTAGATCACTTATTCAGTTTCATGTGAATTCAGTGATTCCTGCAGGGCTGGAGGATTGTAGTTTCTGAGTGTTTTAGACGCTCTGATCTTTGGGTTTATGCCGTGTCTCACTATGTTAATTTTCTACCTTGTTTGTGACGTATTGTTTCCCCACCTTTGGGTTTAAGAAGGTGATATGCATGTCCTATTTCTACCATTATACATCTAGAAATGTTCAGTAAACTGGAGACAAAATGTAAAATTATACAGTCCTGGTGTTGCTGTAAGGATCTCAAATTAGCGAGGCCAGCAGTTTCCCTTTGACTGCTGTTTTCTGAATTTATATCACTTAACTCCAAAATAAACCAATGTATTTGTAGATTTTATGTAAATATAATTATGAGATAATAACTAAATATGTAAACTGGGTGTCTGTGACTTTTCCAGTGACAGAAGCTTCACTGCAGCTGAAGGAAACAGAGCGTCTGTTTTATCAGGAATGTGAAAATCTTACAATCTGTTTGAGGATGGTGCTGCCAATGCTCGACATGCCGATGCTCAGAGGGAGTCTGTAGCCGAACCCTCGGCCGAACTCCACCATCTGCAGCTGGGCGACGTCACGAACTCCCTCCAGGGCCACAGTGAGCAGAGCGCTGACGCCTGCAGACAGAACACAGCAAACATTAACCACAAACTGCTTTGTTATTCCATCTCTAATCATCAGGAGCCTCCTGCTCGACCATCTCTGATTTGCTTTAAACATTATCTTTAAAAACTATGGATTTTTAAAATGGCATCTCTGAAATTATAAATGGATAATATCAAATACCCTCCACGATAGTTTATCTTAAAAAACTACCTCTTGATCGACTTACATTTGTGTTCTTTTTTGGACATTGAAATTTGAGACTGTTTAAACAACAGTTCAGTAGTTCTCAGGGACTATTAAAGATAAAAATCTAAACTTGCCACTGTTATTTCTCATCATACTGACTCTCACCAAAAATCTTTCAGCAATCTTTCACCAAAAAATCTGCTATCTTTACCAAAATCACAAAAATTACCAATTTCTTTTGAGTCCTAAACTATAAAAACAGATAATTGTTGGATTTTCTTCTTTAAAATTAACCATATCTGAGCTTTACATTGTGATATTTCAACGCTACTTTATTCTACTTGTCTCATTTAAAAAATTTGCCAAAAATAAAACACTTGCTCTGACCGGATTCTGTAAGTACAAACAATTTTGCATGATTTGCTGCACTTGTGAAGCCTTTAGTGACTCAGGTGTGACCAACAATCACATGACAAAAATTCAGAGCGTCTACGGCTGAACTGCAGGCAGCACAGAGCAGAAATGGGAATAGAAACCAATTAAAATGTAAGCAGCAGAGTCACCATTTTTTTCCACTGTTGGTGACACTGAATGACAATATCTCAGGAACTATTGAAGATAAAAACCTGAAATGTTCATGGTCATTTATCATTATGTCATTGATTCAGAATCTGAGATATATGACATTGTTTGATTGTACACGTCACAAAAACTGCTCTAAAAATGTGCTGATTTGAGATGGATTGATCTGACTTGTGTTCAGTTTCTGTTTTTACCAGACTGTCGCAGCAGCTCTGATTCCTGCTCCAGCTTCATCACGTCTTCATCGAGTCCGTCTGAGAAGATCACCAGCACCTGATAGATGAGACGGTCACATGTTACGCTGCTTTTACTAAAAAAATAAATCAAAGTCCTTGATAAGAAAACTACATTATCGGTTTAGTTTCATAGCATGCAATGGTGCAAAGGACAATGGTGCCATAATCTCACATTTCTCAAGATTAGTGATCTCACTCGATTATTAAAACTTAAATTCTGAAGAGCAGAAAGTAAAGACAGAATTTATTAGGAATTATTAGTAATCAATACATGATATGGCCTCTTTTGACATCCTCCAAGTTCAGGAGTCTGTCACGTTCTCCTTCACTGACACTTTAAAGACAGAGTCAAGCTTTACATGTTTTCAGTAGGGCTCCAGCTAATGTATATTTTCATTGTTGATTATTTTCTCAATCAACCAACTGGTTGTTTGAACTCTACAATGTCAAAAAGTAGTAAAAAATACAACAAATGTCTTGTCCATAACCCAAAGATATTCAGTTTACCGTCACAGATACGCATGACAGCGAGACAAACATCAACTAAAGATGCAAAAATAGACCAAAAGAGAGACACAACCAAATGCAAAGATATTCAAAATGAACAGTAAAATGATAGTAATTCAGTGAAAACAGAGATAAGACCACATCTTGGACTCTCACACGGACTAGTAGATGCAAAATGACAGCAAACAGATGCTAAGCAACCATAAAGAGATGCAAACTAATAAAAATGAGATGCAAAAGGAATTCAAAATGATCAGAAAGGGGTTAAAACTGAGTTAAAGAGTTGGAAAATAAGTAATGATT
The DNA here is from genome assembly GCA_024666655.1 of Dascyllus trimaculatus. NCBI lineage: Eukaryota > Metazoa > Chordata > Actinopteri > Pomacentridae > Dascyllus > Dascyllus trimaculatus. The sequence continues at coordinate 11,787,520 of CM045451.1, read as the reverse complement.
CAAAACCTATCCAAGATGACTGGACCGTATAATCGTCCACAATGACTCAAACATGTTCATACTGACTAAAAAAGTGTCCAAGATGACTTGTTCGTCTACAATAGCTCAAACCATAATGACTAAATCCTGCCCACAGTGATTAAAAAATTATCCGAAATGTCGTAAACCTGTCCACAAAGACTCAAATGATGTCTAAGATTAGATTTGTCCATAGTGACTAATCCAAAATGCCTTAATCCTGTCCATGATGGCTCCAACATTGTCTAAATTCACTCCTATAATGACAGAAAAAGATTACTTAAACCTGTCCAGATGGACTCCTGCTGTTCATAATGACTCAAAAACTGTCCAAAATTACTCGCACCTGTCCAAAACAACTTGGAAATTGTCAAAATGACTCGTCCACAACTACTCAAACGAGTCCATAACGCTAATTGTACCAAATTCTAACTAGTAAAACTCAGAGAAGACAACCTGTGAGGAAAGACTCCTTACATGTACCTTAGACTAGTAAGTCAACACAATAAAATGATAGAGGCTCAATTTGCCTCGCTGCAGACTAAAATCTTTCTTTGATCGAGGTCTATATTTGTTGAAAAAGTAGTTTATTGCGACATCTCACCTTCACACCAGCTCTGGACTGGGCACTGAACTTCTCGCCAAAGGACTTCAGCATGGCGGTGTTGAAGTAAGTGGGCTCCGTCAAACTCAGGCTCATGACCTTCCTTACGACGTCCTCGCTGTGGCCCTCAAAGTTGAAGTCGTCCAGCGGGCGCCCGTCGCGGGCCACCACTCGGTAGGCGATGTTGGTCCTGATGGGGGCGGAGCCGGTGCAGCACAGGCCTTGTACCGAGGAAACATAACGGGCGATCTCCGGCAGGAAGGTCTGGAGTTTGGGATGACCGCTGATCAGCGTCTCGCCAGGAAGTCCACGCCTTTGAGAAATGTCAAATCCCATGGCGATGTCGATGCTGCACTCTGTAGCAAAGGGAAAGTTGTCTTTGTTTTTCGCAGGTATAGATGCAGTGTAATATGGAGCACTTAATTATATTTTCCTTTGAAAGATTTACTGTTATATTGACCTGTTTTGTTCAATGACAGATAATATCTAGTAAAATCACAGAATAAAGTAAAAATTTACAAGATGAACCATGTAAAAAAAAAAAAAAGGAAAAAAACTGTAAATGCCAAAACTGTAAATAACATCCGATTTTATATATGGTCATTGGTTGTTCTAAGTTTAACCTCCAAAATTAGGTATATTTAAAATTTTAAAATGGTAGGTCACTTTTTAAACTATTATTTTACAGATTTTACTTGTTTTGTTAAATTTTAGGTAGATAATAACTAGTAAAATGATTTTAAAAAGGCATTAATACACATGTTGACAGTAAAAACAAAACAAAAAAACATTTTCACCATCTTTACACTTTTTGAACATCACATTATTTCACTGCTTTTTAGCATTTTAGCATTTTTTGACTCCTATACTGCCCGATTTCCACGTCGTTTTTTACATTGAGGGAGTCACACTTAAAATCAAGTCACCCTTTTTGACTCACCTGAGGGATCTTCGATGAGTTTGGACTTGCAGATGGTGTTGACCACCTTCTGCTTGATCTTCTCCAAGCTGCCAAAGTTCTCCACAGTGAACAGCCTTTCCGGTGTGCCGGTGATCTGCAGCAGCTCCAGATCGTGGACGTCTCCGATGCCGATGGCGAACACTTCAATCCCCAGAGCTCTGAGGCGGTCGGCGGCGTCTTCAACGTCATCCTGCGATTCTCCGTCTGTGATCAGCACCAGGTTCTGGGAGATCCCAGAAGATCTGCGGCAGCCGCGCGACGCCTCAAAGTATTCCCTGATGGAATCCAGCGCGAGGCCGATGTTGGTTCCTCCACCGAGCTGCCGCATGTTTAAGATGTGCTTGGAGATGGTGTCCCCTGTGTAGAACTGGTTGAGGTAGAACTCACGCTGGAAGTTGCTGCTGAACTGGGCCAATCCAACGCGAACCAAATCCTCGCTGACTTTAAAGCTGTTGATAAGTTCTGTGGTGAACTTCTTCATGATGCTGTAGTCGGATTGAGCGATGCTGCCGGACTGATCGATCAGGAAAACCAGATCAGCCTTCTGTTTCTCACAAACTGAAAAAGCAAAGATACAACATTCATCCACATAAATACAACACACTTCTATCCATTTTCTTGCTCCTTATTAGAGTCATGTGTCAGTGGCAGCACACTAAAGTGGGTAATCGCAACATTTTCCAGTATCTCAGCTGGCCTGGGAACAAGGCCCCATCCCAAGGTGATCTTCACTGAAGATATGAGCTATTCATTGAAAACTTGTAATTCACCAAGTTTTCAACTAGAGAGCCTCCTGAAGAACCATTACTCCTAAAGGCGGCACACACTACAGGATTTTTAAAAACTTCACAGATTTAGAGACCACACACTTGAAGATAACAAAAGACAGATCACACAAGATCTCTCTCCTCTGATCTTATAGTGTGTGGTGTTCACTACAGAGCAGACCACACGCTATAAGATTCTAAACCAATTCTTCAGCAGACTATCAGGTTCTTCACGCTCAGTATTTCAAATCTCACGTAGTCAAACGTGACTTCAGTGTAAACAAACATGATAGGAATAACGGCACTATAAATAACGACGTTACTAACGGCGTTCCTTTTTTCAGTAACGAGCAATCTAATTGATTACTCTTCCCATCATTATAACGGCGTTACCGTTACTGCCAAAAATACGACGCGTTACTAGAATTGAAGCTGTTTTTTAATCAGACCATGAAGATCTCTACGGGGCAGAGATTTTTTAGGGCTGTCAAAATTGACACGTTAGTGTGGATTAATCCATCATCATGATTAATCTGATTAATTTTTTAGCGACGGTAACTCTGTTTGTTTTTACTTCCTCTTCCGTCAGTGAGCTGAGTCAGCTCGCGTTCTGATTGGCTTAAATCTGGTACATGTGACCTAGTAGCAAATATTAAACATGTTCATTATCTACGATCTCTCCTTCCGAGACCTTCCGAGCGGATCGGAATGGACAAAATTACTCTTAACACACTACAGGAAAATATGACACGATGTCGTTTGCAAACATCCGACAATCGGGCCTTTGCTAGATTTGATCGTAAGGAGATCGGGACAAAAATCGACCCGACTATCCTGTAGTGTGTGCCGGCCTTTAGAAAATGTACTTTTATCTCCACCTTAAAACGGCCTTGAATGCAGCTCTACAGGGTCAGTTCCTGTGGGAAGCGGCTTCATGTTACTCTAAATGGGGCCATAATTTACAAAAATGAACATTATGTTGTGTTGAAGGAGACTTGAAATTAGTAATCAAGATCACAAACTCATTAGGGAAGTATTTGCTAAGGTAACAGATTTAGGTTTAGTTTTTCATCTATACAATCAGACTTTGTTTTGCAAACAGAGGAGCTGCTCTCTCCTGGCTGTGAGAAAGAATGCAGCTTTAACTACGTCCATATTTTACATACGGACTATGACTGACTTGAAGGCTGTTAAACCTGGTAAACTGTGCTGCCTCTTACCTGGCTTGGTGGAGTTGCAGAGGACCTGAGAGATATTCTTGTATAGAGTCTCCAAGGCGTCGAAATTGTCCACGTAGAAAACTTTGGAGTTGTCGTAACCGGCCATGATCTGCAGCTGTGTCATGTTGGCTCCTTCCACTCCGATACTGAACACGCTCACTCCGTTGTCTCGCAGCGCCACCGACGGCGCCACCAGACTGTTGCGGTCAGTAGCGTCGCCGTCTGTGATCACCATGAGAATCTGCGGGACTTGCAGCGCTGCCCGGCCGCCATGTTGAGCGTCAAAGAACTGCAGCGAGTATGTCAAAGCCTTTCCGGTGTAGGTGTCTCCATACGGGGGCCTCAGGTCTGATATTGCCTTAAAAACCTCCTTCTTTGAGCTGTACTGGTTCAGACTGAACACAGAATTTGGGTCGTTGGAGTAGAGGATGACACCGAAGCGAGTCAGGTCTTTGCCGACGGTTGTTTGGTTCACCATCGACTCCATGAACCTCTGCATGTTTCTGAACTTCTGCAGGGTGATGCTTGTGGAACCGTCCACCAGGAAAATGATGTCAGCTTTTTCTGTCTTCTTACAGTCTGGATGGGAATAAAAGGGAAAAACGGATCACACTCGGGCAACAAATCACAAAAATCTGGTTCAAAACATTTCAAAATATAGAGTCTCATATTTCTCTCCACAGCTTTTTCCAAGTGATCGTATTTGAGGACAAGACAATTATGTGTTAACAACATCAACACAATCAGATATTTTAACTCGTTTTAAAGGCTCCAATTGTGACATGGAGCACAGACAAAATCTGTCAAGCTGTTCCCTGTCCTCAGCAGAAATTTTCTGAAGAACAGATGTTAGAAAAGGGGGGGGCCTTATAATCATATTCAGCACTACAAACCGAATCATTTAGGATTAGACTGTATTAAATGGCTACAGAGTAGTCGCTTGATCCTCATGTCCACATGTCCTTGGACCTGGTGGGCAGGAGAAACTGAACACCCAGAAAAAAAATGTGCAGCAATTTTGCCATCTTAGGATTATACAGTTCCCTCTACATTCTGAGCAGTTTCCAGTGGAACAAGTCTCTTCCATGCATGAAAGCACCCTAAATAGATTATATGTACAATATGTGACGACCTGCCCCCTCTGTCTGCTCACTGGCTGTGTGCCCTGGGTGGAGGTGGGGACAGGTTGTCAGGCCAAACTGCCTCACCTGTGGGTGTATGGGGAACACTGAATTTAAGGGTGACCTGATCGGGTGGGCATTCTCTTTGCTGCTTCCAGACTGAGATTATTTCCTTTGGCATTCAACATTTCACACAACACACTCCACTCATCCATACACCGCATACATGACTGACCCTCAACATTACATTTCATACATACTTTTGGTTTATTTTGATCTAGGTTTATTTTCTAACAGGTAATTATGACCTAAGTTCTACTTCAATGATTTAACCACTATTTACCTTCCAGGTAAAATGACTGATTAATAAATTCATTTTGATTTGTTATTTCATGTGTGGACTCCATTTTTGCCACTTACTGACCTGGTTTGTGACAAATGTCAGAATACTTTTTGGAACAAGTCAAATGCTGATAGAACCTTCTAATCCTAAAAACTCACTTACTGCTTGGAATCTTATAGTACAAAGATATGTCGACTGGAAACGCATTTGTGATGCATTACAAACAAACACAATATGGTAGAAAATATATTTCCTGCATACTGGAATTGACAATGCAGATTAGTTGTACAGGAACATGATTTGTGGAGGCTGGGTGGTCAGTGGACAGATTTCCAATTCTTCCCATGCTTTAAAATAAAAATGCAGACCCTACATTAAGAAAACGTGCGGCTAAAACTTGTTTACTTTCTGTAAAGATGTGAGTGTACGAGTCAAAGAAAACCACGCTGACAGCGTCGTTTTACAAACCAACATGTTTCTGTTGCCCCCAGTGTTTGACGGCAGCCTCTGGGTCCTCTCACCTCTCTCTGGATCACACAGCTCCAGGGCCACTTGACCCTCCAGGTCCTTCAGAGCATCAAAGTCTCTCTCAGAATACATCCTGTCCGGGGACCCACTGATCTCCAGCAGCTGGGTGGTGTTGGCTTCCATCACTCCAATGGCGTACACCACCACTCCCCTCGCCCTCAGGGCTGCAGCAGGGCCTTTGACTTCGTCCTGGGCCTCTCCGTCTGTTATCACCACCAGCCTCTGCCGCAGGCCTGGACGTCCTCCTCTGAATGAAGTAAAGTACTGAGACACGTCTGTGATGGCTTGTCCTGTGTGCGTTCCTCCGCCGAGCTGCTGCATGTTGTCGATGGCTTTCGACATTTCCTCTTTGCTGTAGAAGCGATTGAGGGGGAACTCGAGTTTCTGGCTGGTGCTGAACTGCATGACTCCAACGTGCACCTCGTTCTGGCCGATGTAAGACTTATGGATGACGGATTTCATGAAGTCCTTCATTTTGTCGTAGTCTTGTGGGTAGATGCTCCCTGAGCTGTCGATCAGGAACAGGAGGTCACCTGGTATGTCTTTGCAGGCTGTGGACACAGAGCATAGACATGTTAGGAATTATTTTTTTTATTTCAAGGGGATCAATAGAGGTAATACAAAAAAATATTGATTACTAATCTCAACAGTATCTCAGATAGAAAAAAGACTTGCTGCTTTCAAGAAGCATTACCGCTCTCTGGAGTGCGGCTCTGCAACCAGCGTCTATAGAACAAATTACATTTAAGGCACTGAAACGAATTTTTAGGCACCCGAAAAGATTTTGGCATCAAAATGACTATTTAGGCACCAAAACTAGTTTTTACGACATGAAAACTACTCTCTTTTTTAGCATCAAAACTAGTCGGTTAAGTGTAGACACCAAAATTAGTTTTTAGGCACAAAAATTACTTTTTAGGTGTCAAAACTACTTTTTAGGTACAATATCTACTTTTTCCCCGCCCTTCACTGACACATACAGAACATGGTAAAGATGCATTTTTGATGTTGATCTGCTTCATTTTTTTCTCACCGTCTTGGGAGCAGATGTCTGTGATGATGTCATCCTTGATAGGCCTTAGGGCATCGAAATTGTTGACGAAGAACGTCCTCTTTGGGTCGCCAGAAATTTCTCGCAGTTCCCCCATGTCTGCTTTCTTCACCCCGATGGAGTAGATGATGACGCCCTGCGATCTCAGCTTCTCTGCGGGAGCCTTGACCTCGTCAGAGGATTTCCCGTCGGTGATGACCACCAGGTACTCCGGCACTTTGTGACCCCGAGTCGCCATCGCTCTGTCAAAGTGTTGACCCATGAACGCCAGCGCTCGCCCCGTCTCTGTGCCGCCTCCTATCTGCCTGATTCCTTCCACAGCTTTCTCCAGGGATTTCACGTCCGAGTAAGTTGTCAGATCGAATTCTAAATTTGGAGAGTCTGCGTATTTTGCGACCCCCAGGCGTACGTGTTGTGGGCCGATGCGGAAGGTGTGCAAGAACTCAATGATGAACTTCTTCATGTCCTGGAAGTCGGAGGGGTAAATGCTTCCCGAGTGGTCAATGAGGAAGAAGATGTCTGCTTCATCCGTTTGTACACAACCTGCAAAAGAGAGAGAAACATCAGTTCTGTTTCAAATAATACACTAAATGTTCTAGACAGTTTAACCCTCTGAAGCCCGAAACCCATCATGGGTTTTAAAGGCATGTTATCTGTGAAAAAACATCAGAATGATCAAAATGATACAATTAATCAACCAGTCTGTGAACTGCAAAACTTAACTAAACCTGAGTTTACAACTTTGATATTTCATCAAACAGCTGTGGGCCCCTAAGAAAATGTAAGACATGTTGATTAGTTTGTTTTTCAAAAAATCTCAACATTCATTAAAATTAGAAAAACAGGTTTTAAAATGATTCTAAATTTGTGCAAAACTACAAAAACCTGTCAAAACATGACTCAAACGTCCAAGATGACTTGAAATGTGTATAAAATAGTCTAAAATTGGACAAATGTGCTCAAGAAATTACTAAAATGACACAAACTTGTTCAAAAATACACAAAATTCACCAAAAATGAACAAGATAAATTGTGTAAAATGACACAAACATCAATTAGAAGAATTGGACAATTTTAACGAAAAAATTTCCGAAATGACTTGTTGTTTAGAATGAAAATTTTTTGCCAAAAATTACAAAACCTTGTCCAAAATGAGAAAAAAGCTTGCATAAAGTTGTCTAAAATTAAATAAAAATCATTTAAACTATGAGGAAAACTGGACAAACCTACTCAAAAATGTCCAAACATGATTTAAAATGTGTCCAGAATGCTAACGATAATTAAATAAAACCTTTTTCTGTCATTCTAACTTTGTCATTTCTCAGTTCTCTCTTCTTCTAGTCATGGTTGTGCCGTTTCCATAGAGGTGCCAAACTTTATATCGCAGGGAAAAATGAGCCCACAGTGAGGAAAAAATGTGACAGGAGCAAAAACAACCAGAAACTGCTCAGTGTTCAGAGGATTAAACCAAGTATTAATGGAGTAAAGTATCGAAGAAGCGTTGGTTCAGACCTTCTTTGATGCCGGTTCTTCTGGTGTTGACTGAGACGGCCTGTCGAATGATGTTGTAGCAAAGGATTTTCTGCAGACTCTGCTCCATAGACTTCAGCTTGGCGAAAGTGTCCACGATAAAGACGTGTTTGTTGGGCGGATGCGACGCCATCTCCACCAGCTGAACCTTGTTGGCGTTTTGGACTCCTACAGAGTAAACGGTGACTCCGGCGCGACGGAGATCAGCCGCCGGTTGGCTCACGTCGTCCTGCGACTCTCCGTCTGTGATGACCACCGCCACCTGCTGGACGCCCTTGTCCTTCCTGCTGCCTCGCTGACTGATGAAGACGTTCTCGCGGGCGTACTTCAGGGCCTGTCCAGTGTTGGTTCCGCCGCCGTGGTACGGCAGGATTTTGATGAACTTGAGCAGCTCGTCCTTGCTGTTGAAGCTGTTGAGGTAGACCTGCGCCGTGGGCTGGTCGTTGTACATCACGATGCCCACTCGGACTTTGGCCGGACTGATTTCCAGGCCGCTGACGATTGAGTGCAGGAAAGTACGAACCAGCTGGAAGTTGGCGACTCCGATGCTTCCGGATTCGTCGACGATGAACACGATGTCGGCCAGTTTGGCAGCTTTGCAATCTGTGGACAGAAAGTCATTCAAACTCACAATCAATCATTCATATGTCAGTTCTCTGCAGATGAACTTGTCACAGGCAGTGCTGCTGCCTTTCATGTACCTGTCTTGCTGGAGGACATCATTCATTCACAAGTTTCACTGGGTAAAAGCCTTTTAGGACTGAATTCAGGTATAAGACACCTGGTCTACTGTCCACTGTGCCAAGATCAGACTACATAACCAACATTTTATAGTTTTCAAATGTTTTTTTTTAGCAACTTCCTGCTAAAAATACAGAAAAAATAGTATTTTAAATGTTAACTATAATCACTGTGAAAAATAGAAAATATTTTTTGTACACAGCGATTTGTTGTTTTTCAATGTTTGACAGTAAAATTGCACTATTTTTACTGTGTGCTAAAAGTGGGTCAACAGGCCTTTTTTTAAAAATAAATTTTATGCCAGGAAGTATTTGATCTATCAATCCAAAATTTCAGAGATACCATTTTAAATAACTACAATCTATGAAGGCCCCTTATAGTTTGAGATGGAATGACCCATGCAGGAGCTGAGACCTCAACTTTGTGGGAGCAATGCAACACATTAAAATGATACCAGAATGCATTGCACAGCTCCTACACAGAAATGAATGGGGGGAACTGGTTTTCCAGCATGACAGGTAGATGACTGGGATAGAACCAAAGATAACAAAGAGATCAAACTGGTCATCAGTCTTTCAGGAAGACATACAGCAGTTCACAAATAGACTTCTGTAATAGTAATATCTGGGAACGAGGTGACTACTGCTACTAATGCAGATAATGTAATAACGAAAGTAAAATTTTAGCTCCTTCACCTCCAGTCGTGTTCTGCTCCACCTCCGTCTCTAAGATACCCTTCAGTGTGGGCACTGCGTTGCTGATGGACTGGTAGAAGTAAGGCGCCGTGGAGATCAGACGGATTTCATTCATCGAGGCACCGATGCTCATCCCCACCACAGTTACACCTTCTGATTTGATCAGACGGGACTGTTTATACACCGGATCATCAGAGTCCTTCCCGCTGAGAACCACCAGGTACTGCCGGTAGCCCTGGTCCGCCCGGCTCCCGGCCGCGCTGGTGAAGAAGTGAGTGCTGGCGTACTGAAGGGCACCGCCCAGGTTGCGAGGCTCGTTGGTTTGAAGCCGGCGCTGGCGGAATCGTCTGACTCCAGCCTGTGTCTCATCTTTGCTTTGGAAGGCGTTAAGCAGGAACTCCACCTTGGTGTCCTGACCGTACTGGGCCAGACCGAGGCGGTGGGCCGAGGCTGAGAAGTTCAGCTGATTGGCGAGTCGGGTGAGGATGTTTCGGACTTGCTGGAACTCAGCCTGAGAGATGCCGCTGTCCACCAGGAAGAAAATGTCTGCAAACTTTTCTGCCAAGGCTGTAAGAAAATTAAAAAACAGCAAAAAGTTCAGCTGTCATGGTCGAACGCTCTGAGCCAAAACTTAGAAGAAACTCTGGACCGTTTGAAGCTCAAAACCTGCTGGCACGTTTAAAAGGCATGTTTTTAAAATCCCCAAATATCCCCCCAAAAAAACAGAGCGAATCCTTGGAGCTGACATGTTGCTCCATATTAAAACATGACCAAATCTGAGTTTGAAATCATAATATTTCATCAAAATCACTTTATCCTACATGTTACACGTCTCATTTAAAAATTCACCAGGAATGAACTGTGCCCATTGACAAAATTATGTGAAAAAACAAGATATTCTGAGCTCCTCTGCACAAATGAAAAGCTATGACTCCTCTGTGACCATCATAATGTTTTCAGCTGAACTGCAGACAAACTTGCATTAAAAAAAAACAAAAAAATGTTCAAAAACATGAACAAATCTACTTAAAAACTGAGTGAAATAACTTGAATCCTGTTCAAAATATTCAAATTGGTGGAAATAACTTGAAAAATGTCGACACTGACTTGAAATGTGTGAATTGTGTGTGGTAGTGCATTTAAACATCCTCACACAAAGATTATTCCTGAATCAGAATTAGAAGCTAATCACTACATTTGCAGATATTCGTAAATGATATATAATAAACTAGAAAACCCCAGTTAACCAACCCACTCAAACAAGACAGCAGACCTTATATGAACCCTAAATCTGAACACTTTAATACCCCATGGTTGAAATGAGGCTACAACTTCTGTGAAAACTCCAGTTCCCACGCTAATCTTCCATAACAGCCGTTTTAATGCTATTTGTCCCCATTTTCTAAACATCTTCTGTCTCTTAATGTTGCTTATTTTGGCAGCGCCGCGTCAATGGAACCAGAGCCTGTGACATTAATCACTACACCATGCTGTCTGCAGGCTCAAAGCTTTTCAAATGAGGAAAAGGAGCAGCTTGTAATCAGTGTTTAGTGTCAGTTCTTGGTTCATGGCAGGGTTATGCTGAGCCAAAACACTCCAGGGACAAAGGTGTCATGAGACTCAGCCTTGGCTTAGAGCTGCAGGAAACACAAATCGGGACAAGGAAGAAGTATTTTGCACTTCAAATGCGCAACAACAGTCAAGCTCCCTGATCCGGTTAAAGTCTCAATTTTCTGAAGCTTGAAAAAAGGCAAAAAGAGGTGCAGGATTCTAGTTTCTATCTATTAAAATCTGCTCACTTATACCAAAAAGATACTGCCTACAAAACCTCTGAGCACAAAACGTCTGTAACTGAAAGCGTCAGACACAAAATGCTAGTTTGAACTTGCAAATACATACAGCCGGAGAAATCTAATGAAATGTGGTGTCAGCTTACACTCTAGGAAAATTCAAGTCTATCATTTTAGAGTTTAAAGAGCCCATATTCTGCACATTTACCCATTTAAATTGGGATTCGTAAGTTTGAACCAAAAAAAAAAAAACCCAGCTTAACAGGAACCAAAAAGCAGACTCTAATCCAGTGGTTCTCAACTGGTGGGTCGGAACCCAAAAGTAGGTCGCGAAGCCGTTTTTAGAGGGTTGCAGAAGCATGCCCCCCCAAAAAAGTAGCGATATAAAGTCTTCTATTTTAAAGGACGTGTCTCTTATGACACAGTTTGCTTTCAATATCAGGATATTTACTGGTGGTGACACCAGTAGTGGCCCGCGATTAACCTCTAGATTTGACTCTTCCAGCTTATTGGAGAAATTTATGCTAAAACGTCCCAAAAATGAACCAAAATGTGCTCAGATTCTGTCTAAATGGGCCAAAATATGCCCAAAACTGGGCAAAAGTGTCAAAATATACCAAAATTAGAAAAAAAAAAAAGTCAAAATTTTCCCGAGCTGTATCAAAATGTGTTGAGACTACACCGAAATAAACTTTAATTTGTTAACAGGAACAGCAAACTTCAAAAATTTGGGTCGCGACCGTTATTAATAGAGACATAGTGGGTCCTGAGGCTGGACCAGTTGAGAACCACTGATCTAATCCATACAAGGGACATGAAATCAGAGTACCAGGGTGCCTCCCTATTTCTGACTGTTACTTTTATTCTATAGACAGAACAAAATATTTGTCATCTTGGAGTGACCGTCTTCTCTGGTCGCTACAGTATCAAACAGTAAGAGACTTCACCTTATCAGACAATACATTTTTAATTATTAATGGTGATTAATTGAATTATTATTAACATCTCTTAGTAACAAGTGTTTTAAAAGCAGTCATTTTCCTCAGATTGTTAGGTTTTAATACCAGATCAACACATCAGGAGTCTCCTGATGCTCACCTTGCCTCTGGTCCTCCATGGAGATGCACACCGTCTTCAGCAGACCATCCGTCAGCGTGTGCAGAGCGTCGTAGCTGTTGATGGTGAACCTGAAGCGCTCCGTAGGCCGGTTGGCAATGGACTCCAGCTCCGTCGGGTTGGCCTTTCCCACCCCGATAGCGAACACGATGACCCCACGCTTCCTCAGGCGCAGAGCCGGCGCTGCCACATCGTCGGTGGAGTCCCCGTCTGTGATGACCACGGCGATCTGTGGCACCCGCTGATTGGCTCGGCTGCCCGCATCATCTGTGAAGTACCGGTTCTGGAGGAAGTCGATGGCCTCGCCGGTCTCCGTGCCTCCTGTCCGGTACTGAACTGTGTCCACTGCAGCCAGCAGGGACTGTTTGTCCATGTGGTCCTTCAGCAGGAACTCCTGGTAGGGCTCGTCGCTGTACTGGGCAACGGCGACACGAACTTTGTCGGCACCAATGTCGAGGCCTGAGATGACACTGCGGAGGAAGAGCCTGATTTCCTGGAAGTTAGAGATGCCGATGCTCGAGGAGCCATCGATCAGGAAGACGATGTCGGCCACGTTGGCTTTGGCACATTCTGGAAAGGAGGGAGAAGAAAGTCAACATCTGAGAGAACAAGCTGAGTAACATTTTAAGGACTGTATGTTTGTGTATCCAGAAGAACATGAAGTGAGAACGTCTAATGCTTAGATAAATGGATATTTGTACAGTACAGCTGATCTGATTTGCTAATATGATTGAAATCTCCATCCAGGGATCTTAAAGTACGGAATACATGATGTATTTCAGTCTTGTTTTCTCCACTCTCTAAATTTGAATGTGAAAGCACAAAAGATATCAAAGCTTTCTCGGTCAAGGTGACTTTTCTGCAGCACAGGTGACACTGGAGGGCAACTTCATGCTAAATCAATCAGTGCCTCCCACCCTTTGAATACATAGGAGTGGGTGGAAATTTCACACCTTTTAATTTACTCTTTCCATAACTTCTGAGCATCACAACCTCATAAGTAAAAGAGATGGACACGTGGAATTTTCATGGCTGTAAAAAAGACTGTGACAAACTGCAACCAATTAAGTTTTACATCCACTCCAGGTGTCAGAATCCAAACACTAAATCAGGTTTTGTTGATGTTTTCAACAACCAACTTTGAGCATCAATATAATGGGATATATCATAGTTTCAACTGTAAAACTGTGGAGATTTGGAGAAGCATTGGTATCATCGAGAAAAAACTTAAAGAAATGCATTATGGGTAAACTTTCAAGGCTCATACACCATGTGTGATAGGTGGTGGTAGCAAATGAAAGGCCTCATTTTTACCTACATTTGATACCGGGCACATTTCCGAGACATGATTCCCTCTGTGTCTAAATATCATTATAATACAGGTGTATCTTGACTGTAGCAAAATGTAAAAAGTGAAACGGTATTTCCTGCTGGATAATTTCTGCACCATCATGTTTCTGCCCCGCAAAAATGAAAAGATTGCACATCATCACCGTCGTTGTTTACAGTCTGAGGATGGAAACAGGCCGACAGAACAAGAACCGAACACTATCAGGGGAGAATCTGAAAGACTCTCAAACAGACACATAAAGAGGCGATTCTGAGGAGGTTTGGCTACATTCATGTGGAAATCTGTTTATATTTCAACAAGCTTCAAGAGGCATCATAGCATTTTAAACAGGACTGCAGGTTCTTCACACCATGTACTCTTTGTATTACTCTATCACTTCTGTTATTCCTTGGATTTGCTACACTTGCTGTAGATTGGAAATAATCTAAAATACTCTCTGCAACAACCCTCTCTGGTGTCGTCTCGCCTTAGATCGCCTCCTCTGTCTGCTGTGACTCGTGTTACCTTGCGACAGCTGCAGGAGTTGTCGTTTGGCCTCCTCTACAGTCGTGCACAGCGTCTGGACGATGCTCTGAGAAATCCCCTGCAGAGCGGCGAAGTCCGACACGCTGTACACGTGCTGATTGTGCGGCTCGTTGGCAATCTCCTTCAGCTGATCTTCGTCTGCGTCTTTGATTCCGATGGCGTACAAGATGATGCCTCTCTTCCTCAGTTCCTCGGCATGGGAGTCCACTGTGTCTTGAGATTTTCCGTCAGTGATGACCACGGCGATCTGCGGCACCTTCTGCCCGGCTCGGCTCCCGGAGGCCTCCACAAAGTGGTTCCTCAGCATGAAGTCCAGGCCTCTGCCGGTGTTGGTGCCACCACCCAGGTACGGCAGCTTGCTGATGTAGTGCAGGATGTCCTTCTTGTTCTGAAAGGTGTTGAGCAGGAACTCGGTGCGTGGGTTGTTGCTGTACTGGACCAAGCCGATGCGGACGTGATCGGAGCTGACGTCGAAGCTGTTCACCAGCGTGTGGAGGAACTGGCGGATCTGCTCGAAGTTCTCCATGCCGATGCTCCACGAGCCGTCCACCATGAACACGATGTCGGCCACGGCCTCTTGAACGCACACTAAGAGAGGAGGTTCATGGAGAGGTGCTCGTGCTACCCGAGCAGAGGTTTGTTCTGAGAAAGCGTGGCAGCCAGAGGTGAAGCAGTGAGACTTACAGATACAGGAGGTGGCTCGCTCGAGTTGTGTGAAAGCCAGAAGAAGAAATGTGCAGCTGGTTGGCAGCTTCGTGGTTTCTAAAGGCACCTTCAGCGTGAGGAAAATGAAAGAGCTGTGGTGTTCATCTCCTGCAGAGAGTCTCGGTCCAACCTTACCTTCTGCTTAACCTCATCTTGTACAAACCTCTTATTCACGTTCGTCACGCAAGTTCCTTATCTTAGGCTTTTTCTAAAAACGTCTCAAACAGATTCAATTTTTGTGTTTTCTATTTGCAATACAGTAAAATTATCCAGAAAGAAAACGAACACTCTAAACTCCAAGCAGTTTCTTTGGTTTATATTTTTGATATTGTATTCATATTTTTGAACTTTTGGGATTTTTTTCGACATTTAATGAATTTTCAAGAATTACAGTAATATTTTCTTGATGTTTTTATCCAACATTCACATTTCCCTCCTTAAAATTAATGCAAATCAGTGCATCTT
Organism: Dascyllus trimaculatus; assembly: GCA_024666655.1. Classification (NCBI taxonomy): domain Eukaryota; kingdom Metazoa; phylum Chordata; class Actinopteri; family Pomacentridae; genus Dascyllus; species Dascyllus trimaculatus. The sequence continues at coordinate 11,771,989 of CM045451.1, read as the reverse complement.
TAAAAGTATAATTTCTCATTTGCATATTTAAACATGACATTTCTGAAAACTTCTAATGCAAAAAAATAACTGTCTCATTGTAAGAAGTAAACTAAGGAAGCTTCATGGTTGTGTTAAGGACACATTACACTGGAAATCCAATTTTTAAATGTTATGAGAAGCGTCCATAGACTTCTTTAGCACAGTGTTAAGCCTTTAATATGAGTTTCAGTGGGAATACAAGCTGATCATAGCTGCATTAGTGGGAAAGCTTCACCTCTCTTCATTTGAGTAAAAACCACTAAATCTGAGGAGTTAAAATCTGTTTTTACCGTGAGATGATGGACGATGTTGTGTGAAGAAAGGCAGCGGTGATGGAAGCCATTTTCATTTTAATTTTGTGCTCTAGTGAATCCATTAAAGCGTCATACTGATGTGCTGAGCAGCAAACATTCCTGTGCAGGTTAGTAACAGTGCTCTTACATGTTTACAGTGAAAACACATCTGCTCTGTGAGGCCCAGTGTGTGAGTACAGTGTGTACCTACATGCATTTCTGGTACATAACTTGGTCGTACAGATGTTTTGGGCTGATGTAATGCTGAACCATGGGCACGTTCGCCCTGATCCCTTCTACATAATCATACCCACCTGTCCCCTGAGCGGCGTTGCCATAGAAACACGCTGCAGCGACGAGGCAGAGCAGAAGACACCGCCCCCCTTCCATGATAGGACGCCTCTCAGGTTTCTTCCTTCCTGCAACACAAAGGCGACCATAAATCCTGAGAAACAGTCTGTTCAACATCTGGAGGGAGCTTTGTTCGAGCAAATCACGCTACACATGAAACCCAGACACGCCCACCGTCACTCTGAATCACCGAACCTCAAAACTTTTGGTTTTCCCCAACAATAAAAACTCATGTGGGGCTGCACAACAAGTTAAGCAGTAAAGAATGACATTTTGAGAAAATACCACATTAATAAAGGGTTGCTTCATCTACTGTTTTCTGTGCGTAAAAGATGCTAATGTTACTGTGTTTCGTAGCCACTGGTAAGTGGTGATTCGTGTCCTACGTCCCGTTTGTAATGTGTGTTTGGAGGCACCAGTTTTGATTTGTTTAGTTCTGTGCTCTCGTCACTTCCGTTTGGTGTGGTGTTGTTATTGTGTTTAAGTTTGGCGAGGAAGATTAGTTGTGTTTTGCGTTATTTAGCTTTAGTAAGTTTTTCGTAACTCTATTAGCCTTTGTTTGGTTTTATTCAGTTCTTTGATTTTAGCAACACCCACTAACTCTGTTCACTTTGTGTAAAGCACGTTTCTTTCACCACTAAGCAATAAATTACATTACTTAACCAATAACATCTGGTTTTATTGTTGCACCTAGACCCCCTAGAGGCTGGGTCGTAATAGCCCGAAATTTGAACTTCTCATGTCTCATGTTATTGACTTCGAACACAAAACCTGCCAGCTGGCATTTTATTGTTTTAAAATGACAAAATTACACCATTTTCTTTGCCAGAATCCAGAGAGAATTGTTGGATTTTCCTCTTAAAATTAACCACATCTAAACTTTAAAATGTGATATTTCAACAGTATAAAACAGAATTAATTGTCTGTCAGATTTTCAACTTTTAAAAAAAATCTAAATCACTTCATTCTACAAATTTCATTTGAAAATTCACCAAAAATTAACTAATTGCTTAAACTAGATTCTGTAAAAAACAAAAAAATCTAAACGCCTCCGTGCAACTGATAAATGATCAGTGACTCAGCTTTGATCAACAGTAATGTGGCAAAAAATCAGAGAGCTTTCAGATGAACTGCAGGCAGTGTTTTTGCAGAGCAGAAAGGAGATAAAAACAAGTTAAAATGTAAATAGTTAAATATCTGCAGTATATAGAGCCACCATTCCCTTTCCAGTGTTTGCAAATGAAGACACTTCTAAGTTCTCACTACTTCTAGCCATAGAAGCTGTGAGAACTTAGAAATAAGTTCTCGCTGTAAAAAATTAGCCCACGGTGAGAAAAAATGAGCAAAAAACGCACAGAAACTGCTGGTTAAAGTGAGAAATCTTACTGTTTAGTAAATTCTGTTTATATTTCAATACCAGAAAGCATCTATGCTTTTTCAAACCCTCCTCCAACATCTCTGTGACCCCACAAACTTCCTAAACTGTCATAACATTGCATCACATTTCATTTTTCTTGCCACAGAGGTCACATACAGTCCAATCAACAGGTTTAATCATTTCCTCCTGTTGTGAGCTGATTTATCGTCTCTGCTGCACAAACTCTGATTTACTGTTTTCTGTGGTTCTGGTCTGATGTCACTCGGATTAGATGAGTTCAAGGAGACGTAATTTCACTCATTACAGTGATACTGCGCAGGACGCTCACTTTACATGCATGGCAGCTGTGAAATGAGACGAGACAGCCGGATCTCGAAACTGTAAAACCCATTTCCTTTGTTGGAAATGGAACCAGAGAAATTTTCAGTTCACAGATGTAGAATTTATGTAGGTCACAGGTGAAGTACGGCAGCGCTGGTCTCAAAATGACAAAGCTCTTGCAGGAACTTCACCAGAGTGAGCCTCGATATACGGGTTTAATTCACATTTATCTGCTTGGGCTGGGCCTGCCCCGCATACAGGTTGGACTTAGACGCAACCGAGTCTTGTTGGCCAGTTATCTCTGATGTGAACACGCCAACCACTGTTCACGTGGATTTACTGAAATGTGCTAAAACAAGAGTGTGTGTGTTGTCATTAAGACGTGCATCCATTTCACCACTGTTGTGCAGAACTTTGTTGAACACAGAAACTACTGAGTAAAGACAACACAGGAACTGCGAGCACCCTACTGCTTTTTCCCTTTTCATTCAGTTTATTCATAACAATGGAAAACTGTCCATGGGAACTGGATTAGATGGAAACTGGGAGTGTCGCTATTCCTGTTTCTATGGCAACGAAGATAATGACCCCAAGACCACATAAGGTAAGACGAATGATGATCAAACAGAATAAGTAATATAGCAAATCCAATCATGGTAGAATCAAGGAGTAATATAACAAATCATAAAATAATATAACAAAATCATTGTCAAGGGTCCGACTGAGGCCCAGGGTCAGGGGCATCCCACCTTCAGTTCAGCTTCTTTATCCAAACACGAATCCTATGATTCTTTTAAGTAGTTTTTTACTGAAAAAGCCCTTAATTTACAAATCAATTTGTTAACTGAATTCTCACCTTCATTTTAAATAAATGTGTTTATGAGGGAATCAGCCGTCACTTTTTCCAATCAATAAACAAATGAATACCAAACATATTGCATTAGATGAACGTGTTTTCATGGATTATGTAATAGGCTGTTATTTCTTACAAAATTAAGAGCCTGGACAGAATAGAAATATGTGCAATATGTGCATATGTGTGTGTTATGGTGGAAAGAATGACGGGGGTGATGGATTTGGAGGAAATGTAAAGTTGGGTATCGTCAGCGTAGCAGTGAAAATTAAGTCCATGGTGGCGGATGATTTGACCGAGAGGTAGCATGTAAATTATGAAGAGGAGGGGTCCAAGCACCGAACCTTGGGGAACTCCATGACTGACAGGGGAGGTGAAGGATCTTGAATTGTTCACAAAGACAAAGTGATGACGGTCGGAGAGGTAGGAGATGAACCATTGGAGCGCTGTGAAGTTCTCTAGCTCCGAACATTCAGCCGGTGTCTTTGATTTAGTCTGGTGCTTGTAAAACTAATTAAAAGACCAAGATGTACAGAACTGTGCCGCCTTCTTCCAGCATCTTTGACCGTTTTCTCCAGAAGGAGTTGAGTGACGAGAAACAAACAGCTCAGTCGACCGCTGAGGCAAAGTCCATAACTCCGTCAAAGTGCTGATGTTCGCCTGATGTTCTCATGTGAAGCTCCAGAGAAGCCTGCGGCTCCGGCAGCCAAATGAATTTAAACCATTTCGATCCAGGAGACTTCAGAGCGTAGTGCCATCTGGCTCTGCTTACTGCCTAACGGTGCCATTTCCTGAGATCTGTGGGCAGCAGACAGTGTCTGGCCACATCACAGGTCACAAACTATTTAAATGCCATGAGAATAGACTGGATGAGCTGCAGACACAGAGATTCCTGCTGCTTTATACTACCTCCCTGCTCACTGCATCCGTCCTGAACTCCTGCCCGGAGAATCACCAAGAGGATCTGGAGACACGACACAAAACTAAAGATTTACTGGCAGGTTTGGGTCCAACTGTCCCCTCAGAGGGAAGAGACAGCATTCCTCTGTCCACAAAGCAAGAAGACTCACTGAATGGTTCAATAAAAATGATGCCGTGGCCTCTAAGGTCACCAGATTTCAACCTGCACTCTAACAAAAGTAGAAAAAGTAGGAGTAAAAGCCATTAAAGGACCAGTTCCCAATACCAAACTAAATGCCAAATTGCAAGATAAAAAAATTACAATTTACTGACTTTGATAAACCTTTTAATTAACTTCTTCAAAGCTATTAGAGCAAAAACATGAAAGATCCAAAAACTACTGAGGAAAATGTAATTGGAGCAACTTAATTCTTTAAACATTTGTCAACTTAAAAACGTCTGTTCATGATTACGGTAATTAACCAAATAACACAAAAGAATTTCTTTTAAGTGATATGGGAAAACTAGTTGGAACAACTAAATTTCAACGTTAAGACTTGTTTAAGCTGCCAATTATTAAGCAATTAAAAATTCCTCCAACTCAATGTAGATGTTGGTGGAACTTAATTTCAATAGAAGTTGTCTGAACACAAAAGATTGATACAAACTGTTGTGCCATAAGTTGTTTTTGTTATTGTTGAGCCAAAACATTATTTTTTATAGCGTTATGGGATTTCGAAGGTAGACAGCACTCTCCAACATCACCATCACAACACCAAATGAGTCAATATGTTGTGGAGGAACCTGATCTCTGAAAGTGTTCGATATATCAAGCAAAAATTTGACAAGGGTCTTTATAAATATCCATATTTTATGCTATAAAAGTTTCAGGCAGATCAGAGATGGTTGATCAGATATAGTTCTACACCTCTTGATGATCTGAGATGGAATGACCCTGTTATGTTGACTTTTCATCCAACTGTTTCACCATTTATCTCTGAGAGACGCACATCTGTATTCACCTACAGAGACACAGCTGTCTTGCTCTGACTGGATTTGATACTTGAGACTACAGCAACGGATAAGCAGCTGTTATTACACAATCTCAGGGTTTTCCCTTCCTTAGAAAGGATCATCTGCCTTAAACCAAACCAGAATGAATGGAAAAACAGACGGGGAGGTTTTGAACAAAACAACAAAAAAACGGTGGCTTGAACCCAGATGAAGGGTAAACTGTCAATCAACAGTTGGGACGAACATTTGTGTGACAGATGCTCATTGCCAATTTAATCAAACAGCCGACTGGTTTTTCTCTGTACCTGAATCAATCAATCGACTCAGAGAAACAACTTGCATACCATCAATAAGTTCAACCACAACAAAGGATAAATATAAAACTGATTTGTTAGGGAGACATTCTCGTGGACAACAGTGACAGCAAGTAGAGAGAAGGTCTAACTCTTGTTGCTGATTTTACAAGGTTTCGTCTTTCCACTGCAGGAAGTGTGTATTTAAAGAAATGGCCCCATAAACGGTCTTTTCAGCTTTCAGTGTAGAATCCAACCATACTGATCCTAATGCCACCAGAACAAACAGTAGTTAGCGGACGTAACTCTGGTACGAATGTAAACTTTGCACACAGCAATTTGTGTATCACAGCTCAACAACCAACGTGGCAGATCATCGGAAAACAGCTGCTAATTTTTAATAATAATAATAATAATAATAATAACATATTTTATTTCAAAGCGCCTTTCATGAAACCCAAGGACACTTAACAAGGGAATAAAAATCAATGACAATGATTAAAAACTATACAATAAAAACAACAATAACAAGAATAAAACAAAGAACAACAAAGATGTGCGAAACAGAGAAATTAAGATGAGAGGGAGTAGGCAGTCCTGAACAGGTGCGTTTTGAGTTTGGACTTGAAAATTTGGAGGGTGTCACAATTTCTGACATGTGGGGGAAGAGAGTTCCAAAGCTGGGGAGCAGAGCGGCTGAAGGCCCTGCTCCCCATGGTGCTGAGACGGGCGGAGGGGACAGTGAGGTGGATGGAGGAGGAGGATCTGAGGGAACAGGATGGGGTGTTGACAGAGATGAGGTCGGAGAGGTATGGAGGAGCGAGATGATGGATGGACTTGAAGGTGAACAGAAGGATTTTGAATTGAATTCTTTGCTTGAGTGGAAGCCAGTGGAGTTTGTCTGAGGCATACTCTTTAATGAGTAGCAAAATGTCCCCAAAAGAGAAGAAAACAACCACAAAGAGGCACAAAATGACCGCAAAACTATGTGAAACAGAGACATGAAACAACTACAAAGAGATAAAACAACCACAAAATGACACAAATCGACCACTAAGAGCCGCAAAATGGCAAAATAATGCAACACAACCACAAAGAGACACATAACAACCACAAAATGACCACAAAGAGATGCGAACAGACCACAAAAAAAGGCACAAAATGACCACAAAACTATGCAAACAACCACAAAGAGACAGTGTCTACATTATATTACTCCACACTTCTTCTGCTGGATCATGTACGATATAGTTGTATTTTTAGAAATCATGAATATGCGCAGCTGCTCTGCTCCAATCATTTCAGTAGAAAACAACCAGTAGTAGTCAACATGTCATTTAGTACAAGGCTGACGTATAGCTCACTGAGTTAGGGCGTTACCATGTGAGCACAAATCGCCAGCAGTGGACATGAATTCGAGTCCAGCTCATGACCCCTCGCTGCATGTTTCCCTCTCCTCTCTGTACCCCCTTTCACCCTGCCTCTTGACCTATCAATAAAAAATGGAAAAGCTCCCCCAAATAATATTTAAAAAGAACAAACATGTAAATTAGTATCTTTTTCTACACATCTGTAATTTAACAAAACAGTGAAAATCTAAATCTAAACATATGGAAGCTTTTTTTCAATTTTTTCAAAAGTAATATTTTTGCTGATGTGATTAAAGTAAAATCTGTGTAACATTATGGTCAAATGTCAAGAAATAACAAATTACCATTCATAAAAACACAGATTTTCGAAGTGGACAGGATTTACAGTTTTAGCCTATTTTTTCTGACACTTAACTTAATTTTTTTTTTTAATCTGTGATTTTACTAGATCTTTGTCTGCAACTTAACAAAACAGGAAGAATTGGCAAAATAAAAGCTTAAAAAATTTATCGATTGTTAATGTACATAATTTTTCTTTCAAATGACAACAAACATCTGTTAAATATTATTTCATCCCCATTTAAAAACAATTAAACAGTACAATTTAATGATGTAAAAGAATGGACTACGATTTACAAAAGCATATTTTTGGACATTATTTACCGTTTTAGCCTGTTTTCTTATAATAAATATGTAAATTTACACTTTTGTTCAGTGATTTTGGTAGTTAGAATTTGTAATTTAACAGGGAAATTCTGTAAAATAACAGTTAACTGTGAAAAAAGACAGTTACAAAACGCTTTTCACAGGTTTTTACAACAGACCTAACATTTCCACTGTTAAATGTTGGTCTTGAGTTCCTCTGTCTCCTCCTTTCTCTCCACAATCTGCACCACCAGTAACTCATCACTCTTCTAGGTTCCCTCCTGCAGCCAGGCTCAATGGAAATTACGAAAAAAAAACTTGGCCATGAATGTTTGTAGTTCAGACTTCACTACATGTGCCAGCTGGTTACAACCGCTGAAGAATTCAAAGAAGCTCGTCTGTGATTGTTTTCCAGCAGGACTCCTTGGAAATCGAAGCGTCCGTCTCTGCTCGGGGCCTCGCAGAGTGAAAGCAGTAAAAGTGACAGTAACCAGCGGTGGTGCTGCAAGTGGACGCCTTATTTTATGGAAGGCATTAAGCGTGCTTCCCTGTGTGTGAGTACATGTATGAACATGTGCATTAGTGCTCTCCGCCCCCGCAAACAACTTTCCAGCCTGTGTTTAATCACCTGCCAAACTGCTGAGGCCCCGAGAGCGAAGGAGGAGGAGGCTCTAATGTGAAGCATGTGAAGGTAATCACGACGAGGCTGATTGAAGGAGGGTCTCTGCATCGTTTACATCCACCTCCATTTACTCAGACCTCCACGCTGCGCCAAGACTGTATTTATTTAGCCAGAGTTTGAGCAGTTCGGCTCTATGGACGGAGTGTTTGATGTTAAAGGGCCTCATTGTTTAGAGCGCCGGCCCAAGCTGAAATCAAGCCTACAGGACAGAGCAGAGCGTGGTGGACAATCTGAAGGATTTCCTCCCAGTGATGCTCCGGTGACGTTACAGCCCAAATGGATGTGTGGAGGTCGACTGGAGGACGAAGTCTGAGGAGCTCAACAACCAACAAGGCAGATAAAAAACTAAAACAAGAGAGACACAAAACTACCACAAAGATAGACGACGAGATGCAAAATGAACACAAACGCATGCAAACTACAAAAAAGAGACAAAAAAACAACCACAAAACACAAAGAGAGACAACGAGTCACAAAATGACCACAGCCTGATTCAAAACTTCCACAAAGAGACACAAAAAGCAACAAAGAGATGCAAAAGGACCACAAAGAGACACAAAACGTCCACAACAAAACACAAAGAGACAAAGAGACACACAAAATCACCACAAACAGATGCAAAACTAGAGCAAAAAGACACAAAACAACCACACAGAGACGCAAAACGTCTACAACAAAACACAAAGTGAGACAAAGAGCTACAAAATGACCACAGGCTGATTCAAAACAACTACAAAGAGACAAAAAACTACCACAAATAGACACAAAAAGCAACACTGAGATGCAAAAGGACCACAAAGACAAATAAATATACCACAAAGAGACACAAGGAGCAACAAGATGCAAAAATGAAAATGACCACAAACAGATGAAAATTAAAATGACTACAAACAGATGAAAAACTACAACAAGAGTCACAAAACCACAACAAAAGAATCACAAAATAACCACAATAAAGCACAAAACAACAACAAAGAGGCACAAAACCATAAAGAGACGCAAAATGACCACAAAGAGACAAAAAAACAACCACAATAAAACACAAAGAGAGACAAAGAGCTACAAAATGACCACAGGCTCATTCAAAACTACTACAAAGATACTCAAAACTATCATAAAGAGATGCAAATTTGCCACAAAGAGACACAAGGAGCAACAAGGAGAGGCAAAATGACCACAAACAGATGAAAAACTACAACAAAAGAATCACAAAACAACCACAATAAAGCATAAAACATCAACAAAGAGGCACAAAACCATAAAGAGACGCAAAATGACCACAAAGAGACACAAAACAACCACAACAAAACACAAAGAGAGACATGAAAACATAAAATAACGACACACAGATGCAAAACTTAAGCAAAAGAGACACACAAAATAACCACACAGAGACGTAAAAAAAGACCACAAAGCGACAAAAAACAACCACAAAACACAAAGAGAGACAAAGAGCTACAAAATGACCACAGGCTGATTTAAAACTACTACAAAGAGACACAAAACTACCATAAAGAGATGCAAAATGGCGGCAGAGACACATGACCACCACAAAGACACACAAAGATCAGAGGATCGATCCCCCGCTGAGGCCACTGTGGGCCCCTGAACAAGGCCCTGAACCCCCGCACCGTGGCAGCCCACTGCTCCTAACCGGGATGGGTCAAAATTCAGAGAGGAATTTCCCCAAGGGGACTAATAAAGGATAAAATCAAATTAATTAAATTAAAACTAAGAAACCTTCAGGTATTCTGGATACGTTCCGAGTGATTTTTGACAAATTTCAAGACATTTGAAGTAAATTTAGATGAGCTTTCTGTCATTTTGGACAAATCTGGAGTAATTTTTAAGACATTTTGATTAATTTTGGACAAGTTTCTAGTCATTTTGGACACATTGAGCTATTTTGAATACATTGAGTAATTTTGGCCAAGGTTTTAGCAAATTTTGGACAAATTTTGAGTCATTAATTGTTAAGTACTTTTGCACAGGTTCTGAGCCATTTTTAACAAAGTTTGAGCAATTTATGACACATTTTAAAGTATTTAAAACTACATATGAGTCGCATTGAACACATTTTGGATGAGTTCTGAGTCATACTGGAAAAGCTCGAGTGCACGAAGATTGTTTTGTTCACTCTTAGAGGCAGAGTTTCCGAGTCAACTTGCAAAATTTTTTTTTGTAATTTTGAACACGTTTGTGAAAAGTCTGAGTCCTTTTGAACCTATTTTGAGTAATTGTGGATGGGTTTTGAGTAGACATGAGAATTGATAAGATTTTTACGATTACAATTCCATTTTCAATTCTGCTTAACGATTCGGTTCTTTATTGGTTCTCATTTTAAAAAACAATGAGGCAAATGGTGCTAACATGATAAGCAGTGTTAGTTAGTTAGTTACCTGCAGTATTAACAGCAGAGGGCGTGCTAACGTTGCGCTGCTGCTGGGTTCAAATTCACTCCAGAGCGGATCGAAAACGCGACATTCATTCAAAGTTATCTCATGCTGTGTGTGCAAATGTTTCCGCACATTGGTAGTATTTCCTCCCTTTGATGAAATATTCACTTTGCAAGTATTGCAAGTTGCCCTGTTGTCATCCTTTTTTGCTTGGGCGTCACGTTTCCTGCTGGCTGCACTGGTGAATGACGTGGCCACACACAAGTTGCGTAGCTCCACAACGTGTGCGGCGACGTCATTCACTGGAATCAATAAGGGAATCATTTGCAAAATTGGCAAATGATTCCAAGGAACTGAAACACTGGGAACCGGTTCTCAACAAGAGACACAAAGGCTCAAAGAAGCTAATTAAAATTCTTGCAGGCTTGTCAAGCTTGGTGGCCATCTAGTTGGCTTCATAAAACATACAAAACACAACAACAGCAGATTTTCATTACGTGGGACCTTTGAGTGCAATTTGACAAGTCTGGCCCTGACCTTCAGACCTTTTCGTTTGATCCACACTTAAATTACAAAGTGAACCCTCCACACCTCTGAGTCTCCATCACAGCCAAATTCTTTTCATAGAAGTGATCGACAGTAGAGGCTCTGCAGGGTTTTATTTCAACGACATAAACTCCTCTCAGGACTGTGGAGTTTAAGGTCTCAGACGGCCGCCTTACGGGGATTACCTCCACAGCTGGAAGCAGTCTGACTGCTCTGAATTTTACTACAATCTTTGAGCGAATGCCCTAAAAAGATCACAACAACTGTTAAAAATTCACTTTAACGACAAAAACATATAAAACAACAGAGTGAGCTCACAGCTGCTCTCAGAGTTCATCATCAGACCCTCCAAGAGGAAACTCTGCCCCGGAGGCTCACAGCTCCACAATTAGGACTGACCCTGGACGAGGCAGAGATTACCCCGACAGCTACACATGTTGAGCACACATGTTGGAACTGAGGGAGCTGTGTGTTACACTTTCTGTCTCATAACGAAGCACATGTGCTGATTGTCTTCATGTGTCTGCTTGGAGGACGCTGCATGTTTCTTCTCCCGTAAAATCAGAACAACAGCGAACTAAATTAGTGGTGGATAAATCAAAAACTGAGGTTGAATAACCAATCAGCAGCAGGAAGTGAAGACGCTGTGCTAAATCCAGCCACGACAAACCACATCAAATATGTTTTGTGTGCTTTTGAAAGTGCTCCAGTGGTGCAACTTGATGAAAATTGATGACAATATAATCAAAATAAGACACAAAAAGACCCCAAAACAACCACAAAGTGATAAAGAAGGCAACTTAAGACACAAAATGACCAAAATGAGATGCAAAATGACCTCAAGCAAACACAAGGCGATGAAAATGACCAAAATAAGATGCAAAAAGACCAAAACCGCACATAAAACGACCAAAATAAGACATAAAATTACCCCAAACAACCACAAGGCAATGAAAATGTCCAAAATGAGACGTAAAATGACCAACATAAATGCAAAATGATCAAAAGAAGATGCAAAATGACCAAAACCACTCACAAAATGACCAACATAAGATGCAAAAAACACAAAATGAGACACAAAATGATTCTAAATAACCACAAGGCAATAGAAATGATCTAAATAAGATGTAAAATGACCCCAAACAACCACAAGGCAATGAAAATGACCGAAATCGGGCGTAAAATGATCAAGATAAGATGCAAAATGATCAAAATAAGATGCAAAATGATTATAAACAACCAATAACCAACCAAGGCAATAAAAATGACCTAAATTACTCACAAAATTTACTATTCATTTCATATAGCAGTAACTAGAGATACATTCCAAAGGTTATTGAAAATCTGGATTTTATGAAACCTGATGTTGGGGATTTGAGGGTGACTTAAAGAAAAGAACAGTCTGATTGTAATCTGCTACGAAATATAAGCAATGTTTGTCCCATAACTTGACTCTTGCTGCAGCAAAACAAAAAGCAAAATGTTATTAAAAACCACAAAGTAAATAAAATGACCAAAAAAATGAAATGAGAAAGTCATTAAAATAAGATGCAACACTTGTGAAATTTACTATTCCTTTTGTCTAGTAGTAACTAGAGACACATTTAGGTTCAAAGATTATTGAACATTTGGGCCTTATGGATCCAGCTGTTGGGAATTTGAGGGCAACTCAAGAAAAAAGCCAACAGGCTGATTTTAATCTGCTACGAAATATAGCTAACCTTCATCATAGTACAACTCAGTCTTGCTGTTGCATTCAAGCTGACCAAAATAAGGTGCAAAATGACCAAAATGTTATTAAAAACACAGATTAGCATTACCAAAATAACACAAATTTACCAAAACCTCACTCAAAATGACCAAAATCAGATGCAAAATGACCCCAAACAACCACAAGGCAATGAAAACAACTTAATAAAAACCACACAGACCAAAAAAAGGACAAAAAAGGACATTGCATGACCACATTTAAACACAAATAATGACTAAAAACTCTCTAGGAAACAAGCTGGGACAGTCTACATCAATGATACATCTGTTGTCTCATTCATTCTGCAAATTTTAGACTGCAGGAGCATTTGTGTGTTGGCGAGGTTGTGCAGCAGTTGTAAGGAAACTTGCTAAATTCTCTGTTTTCCACCTGGACACAGATGAACCTGACTCTTTAAAAACCTGCACTTTAGAAGGAAAAACATCTCCACTGTGATTGAAGATAATAGTTTTTCTTCTTCCCTAGTTAAGGTGGCATCTTTCCCTCTCCATCAGCCTCCTCCTCCTCATCTTGTCTTTTTAAAACATTCAGACACTTCACCACTGGAACAGATGAATGTATAGTTTCACGTGTCAGAATCAGCGAAGAAGAAGAAGCAAGACTTTCCATTACCGCGGCTAACGCAGCTGCTACCTGTCAAAGTAATGATCATCATGCTCAACTCATGAATAGGACGCGTAATTTCAACCTGAAAACTCTCCAAAAATGGTCGCATATACAGTCTGGAGCCCCGTCTTTGTCCCCTGTTACAGTAAACGACACATGTTTGGATGGTTGGTCAGACAAAGCAACTTAAATATTATTTATTCAAATTTTCCTTGTTAAATATTACTTTCATATTCATACTTCACTTATTGTTATATCTTCTTGTATATTTAAAATGTTTCTTTATAGGAGATTATTTATTTTCTTTTTTATGTATAGGGTATGTTGTGTGTTTTTCTGCTTTTCCTCTGCTGCTGTAATGAGGAAATTTCCCTGTTGTGGGATTAATAAAGTATAATCTAATCCAGTGGTTCTTAACTGGTCCAGCCTCAGGACCCACCATGTCACTATTAATAACAGTCCCGACCCATATTTTTGAAGTTTGCCGTTCCTGTAAACAAATTAAGGTTTATTTGGGTGTAGTCTCAATGCATTTTGATACAGCTTGTGAAAATTTGGGCTTAATTTTCGCTCATTTTTGGTATATTTGGATGCTTTTGTCAAGTTTTGGGCATATTTTTGGCCCATTTTGACAGACTATGAGCACATTTTGGTTTATTTTTGGGACGTTTTAGCATAAATTTCTCTAAATTTCACTGCTATTGAAAGCAAACTGTGTCATAAGAAACACATCCTTCAAAATAAAAGACTTTACACCACTACTTTTTTGGGAGGGCATGCTTCTGCGACCCTCTTAAAATGGCTTCGCGACCCACTTTTGGGTCCCGACCCACCAGTTGAGAACCACTGATCTAATCTAATCTAAAAGAGACTAGCACTGGATTTAGAAAACTGTGATTATCACTTTTATTTGGACATTTTACAGACATGTAAAGCGACATGTAGCTAGAATGTGTACTTATTTCGAAGGCATTTGCGCTCGACCCGATGTGGTTGGTTAAAAACCTCCATGAAGGTGGGTGGGCCGGGTCACTTTAGGTGGCTTTGACCTTCACTCAGTCACTGGTGAACGCATGAATGACAGAGTGGAAATATTCTACAAAACACTAACATGTGTGGCGGCAGTCTTAACGCAGTGTTTGACCCTCAGCTGAAGCTGTAACGTCCCTGTCAAACACCAAGGACAGCCTGGATGTGGCCCCTGGATGTGGCCCCTGGTGCTTTGCATTAACCAAACCTCAGCGCCGTGGATGTTGTTTCTCCCCGGTGGTTTACTGCCGCTGATTAAATTGTTTGAAAAGCAGATGTTGGAGCTCTCGCTAATCTAAACCCAGGAATTTGTTATTTCAACGTATAGCAGCGAATGTTTGGAGCAGCGCTGATGGAAAACAGCCACGACTCGGCTCAGAAACCAGACCCCCTCGCATTGTTCGTCTTCACTGTGGGGTTCAGGGATTTCATGAGAAGCAGGGAAATAAATGTGGTCATGAACAATTATCCCCCATGTACAAGCAGGAATCTGAGAGCAGAAAACACGCTTCAAATGCATCAGTCTGCTCCAGAGAGAAACTGAATAAATACAGTAATTCAACATATTTATTTGTGCTTGGTTTTCTGAACCAGACTGTGAAACTCAGACATTTCAGTCACTCAGCAGCTCATTAAAGTCAGAATATACAAAATATGAACCCGAAATGTGAAAGAAAAATCACATCAGGTGGGTTTACTTTGGATAAGAAACAAGTTTGTTTTCTGCTTAGAGGAATTTTTGAGGATTTACCAACATTTTTGTATGATTTTACTAGTTGTTATTTGTAATTTAACAAAATAAGGAAACTGTAAAATAACAGTAAATTGATTAAAAAAAAATCTGTCAATAACTTTTTTTGATTATGTTTTACAGTGTACAGTCCAGATTGTAGCCACACGCTCCCCAAACGGTCACAATCACTCAATTTTTTAGCTTTTTAATTTTAAAAAAAAAGTTTTAATGTCATTATAATTCCTTATAATTTTTATTTTTGCATTAAATAATAGAATTTTTATTTATTTTTTAAACATTTTTATAATACTTTTAATTTTTTTAACCTCCAAATAATTTTCTCTTCTTGAATTTGTTTAACTCCACTTTTTTTTGAGATTTTCCTGATAACTTTGACTTTATATTTTTCTCTTTCCCACATTTGACAACTCCTTCGTCTCCCACTTCCCGATGGTTCTCCTTCAAATCCCATATTAATGTCACCTGCTCTCCTTACTTCCACTTATGAAATATCCAGGTCTCCCTCGGAAAAGAGATTAATTTCAAGGGACTTCCTGGTTAAATAAAGGATAAATAAAATAAAATAAAAAAATATTAGTCTCCTCCATCCTTCCCTCACCCCCCACACCACTGCTATTCTTGTCCATAGCCTCGCAACTTCCCACCTCAACCACTGTAACTCCCTTCTCTTTGGCGTCCCTCACAAGTCTCAACAGGCTCCAGCCGGTTCAGAATCCAGCTGCCCAGAACCCCCTCCTTCCACCACATCACCCCTGTCCTCCATCAGCTCCACTGGCTCCTGATAAAACACCAAGTTGACTTCAAAACCCTCCTGGCAACATTCAAGGCCATCCACAACCTCGCCCCTCCTTATCTGTCTGACCTCCTCCACGTCCATACTCCCCGTCGCTCCCTCAGATCCTCCTCCTCCATCAACCTGTCTGTCCATCTCACCACCATGGGGAGCAGAGCATTCAGCCGCTCTGGAGCTCTTCACCACCTGAACTCAGAAGCATTTATTCACTTCCCCTTTTTAAATCCACACTCAAATCACACCTGTTTAGAATCACTTATCCCACCTGAGGTCAACTGCACCGTCTGATTTTACCTTAATTTACCACTTCTCTATTTTATTGTGTTTTATTGTATTGTTATCTGATATTATTTGTGTTGTAAAGTGTCCTCGAGTGTCCTGAAAGGCGCTTTGACAAATAAAATATGTTGTAATAATAACATTATTATTATTATTTTTAGAGGAAAAAATGTACATTATCAAGATAACAAAAACATTCCAGTTTCCCAACCACACCAGCACAAACCGTGAGTGATGAAGACATCTTTAATAAAACAGGCTTCCTGTGGTCGGATTTAGTTGCATTGAAAACCCACCTGACGTGATTTTTCCTGAACATCTGGACGATCATAAATCCAGGTTCATGATATTTGGTCCGACAGCTCTGGATCTGAGCTACGCTTCGCTTAAAGAACCCATAATATTCACATTTACAGGATTATACACCGATGCCCATAAAGTTGGAATAAAATATCTTTTACTTCTGTGTCTTCTTCACAAACGACGAAGGAGGTTCGCTGGCATTTTCCGATTTCTACGGCACAGATTAAACAGTTGCCGATCATCTCGTCTGGTAGTTAGTCGTGGTCATCCTGGAGATTTCTGTGGCCTCAAATGACCCTCCTCTTGATGTTTGAGGATTTTACAGACCACACTCTGCGATATACCAAGGAAATCAGCAATGTTGGCTTGTTTGTGTCCATCCTGTCGGAGTGCAAGCACGCTTTGGTGTACTGCCAACTGTGTCAAATGAGGCATATAGACTAGGGAACTTCTGTGTCAAATTTGGTTGAAAACTATGCAGCCAATTCTGAAAACGTGGACTTACTGCACACAGACTTTAAGCAGGAAAAGGACAACACAGCCATGGACTCAGTATGTAATCACTGAACCTGGTCGAAAGTGATTATTGATGTGTATAAATAGGAATAAAAGAGGAATGTGTCTGAAAACTAAATTATTTCAACTTTATGGGAAACAGTGTAGTTTAGAAAGGAAAAACCCAAAAGCATCATGAGAGCTCTTCAACAGTCCGCTGCTTCAGCGGTGAACAAATCAGCCAACACAGAAATTATCTAATTCAATTGCAAACTCATATTTAAATCAATATTCAAGGGGAAAATCTGAGCCGTCAGAAAACTGTATATGTATTGAATAACCAAAACTTTGGCCCTGATCTGAAACAGTAGAGTGAAAACCTCCTCTAATCTAACCCGTGCAGATTTATAATAATAAAAATGACATACGAGGATGATTATACCCGATTCTAACCAAGACAGAGAGAAAACACAAACGATTCATGATCTAGTCTTTGAATTAAAAAAGTCGGTTAACTCATAAATATTTTTTTCAAATATGCATTACTTGTTTGATCTTCAGAATGTCAGTAATCAGAGACCAAGGCTTGACTTATTTCTATAGTTGAATGTCTTGTTTGGCTGACTGATTGTCCCAAATCCTTTTACAGTGATTTAAAATGCAGAAAACTTTCACATTTAAGAAGCTGGAAACGGCAATTTGAAAATGACCAATCACATGTGAAAAGATTTGAGGGACTCTTGAATTTAAACCACTAAAAATACGCAAATGTTCAAAACTATTCAGACTTCAAACTAATTAATGAATTGAATTTTAAATCAAGGGGTTGGATTATTATTTTGTGCATCCAAATGATCAATATTATTTCCCCCCAATAGCAGCTGGTTACTTCAACATTTGCCTTTTTGCACTTCTTTTCTTATTTTCAGTCAGTCAATAAACTTTAGTTCTGCACCAGTCGGCCTCATAAGGACGTTTATGTCAAAGAAAACATGAATATTACTTTTGACTGGATGCATCAGCTGGTGTATTATAATAGGGGTGATGGTGAGCTGAGCAAACAAATTAGTTACTTAACAAGGCTTGTTCATATTTAATAAAGTGGTTTCCATCTGACAGAATTAATGAGAAGAACTTCCCAGCTAGAACAGTCATCTCAGGACACTCCACATTACAGATATCTGATGTTACTGAACCCCACAAACTGCCAGATGGACGATGGTTCCAGTCAGAACCAGGCCAACAATAAGACTGAGCGCTAAATCTGCTCCCAGCCTGTCAATATGGCCGCCAGAGAACAGGAAAACCAGCCACAAGCCCCCAGACCTCATCTGGCTGCTCCGTCCTGGTAAAATGTTGAGGCTTCCCACATAAATTCAACTCGCTGCACTTAAACGTCAACAGATATTCCTGGAACCTGCAAAGAGAGCAGGTCTCCAAAAGTGGGAAACCCATAAAACCACTATCAGCCCCGATCTGACAGACTCCTCTGATCAGCCTTAACAACCTGCTGCGCTAATTAACGTGCTCTTTATCTTCAAACTCAGCCTCGCAGGAGAGGAAAACCAGCCAGAACTTGAATACTTGTGGTTTCCCAGAGTTCCCTGGTGAGCACCTCTGGGCCTCAGGAAGATCTGATAGAGTTAACTTCCATAGAAAACAGGCAGGATAAACTGTGGTCCGCCGTTAGTGCTGTGAGGTCGTAAGTTTGCCAGAAAACACCAGCAGGACTCTCAGGCATTTGCAGCCGTTTATACAAATGTCAGTCCTGAGTCTGTGTTTGATTTTACATCCAAGGTGAAGATGATTTAAAGCTGACAGAGCTGCTTCAAGAGGCTGAGGAGCACCGATGTTAGAAACAGAAGAAACTGAAGTGTTAAACAACTGGGAGAACCTGAATCTTAGTGGTTGTCAGTCCATTAAACGCAGCTGGACGTCGTGTAAAACACATCTACTGATTTAAAACATGGTGGAACGAGAAAAGCTCTGCTGGAAGTAATCGATTTGAAAACCAAAACAAGAGCCTGAAGACTAAATGAACACAGAAAATCTACCAGCAAGGGAAAAAATACTGTGAAAACGGGAAATAATCGAAAATACTTGTAAAATAAAAAAATAATTTTAGTTGATACAAATACAGCGAAACAAATCTTACAGTTAAACATTGTAAAAGAACAAATTACAATTAGTATTAATACAGATTTTTGAGGTGGGCATTTTTGTACAGTTCTGTAAATCTGTAATACCAGTAAAAACGATTTTACAATTTGTTATTTTTCTTTCAAATAATGGCATACATCTGTAAAATAATGCTATTTTTCTGATTTAAATACAGTAAAAAAAAAGTGTAATTTTATGGTCAAATGTTGTAAAAAAAAAAAACTTACCATTTAGAAAAATATAAAATTTTGATGTTGATGCAATTTACAGTTTTTTAAGTCAGCATGTAAGTTAATTTTTTCCATGATTTTACTATGAAAAAACAAAGAAACTCTGTAATATACCAGTAAATTGTTCAAAAGTCAGTTATTTTTTTAAATTCATGTTGTACAGTGTGCTCCTTAACATACTTCATTCAAAATTAGTTTTTAAAATCATTTCTACTATAACTTAAATTTTAATTTATTCTTTTTGTTTACTTTTTAAAATACATTTTAATATCAGCTTTTTACCTTCAAGTTGTTTTCTGTTCTTGATTTGTGTTTCTCCTCAATTTTTAGATTTTCTTTTTTAAAATTCTATCTCTTTTCCTTCCTCACATTTTTGGAGGAAAAATAGAAGAACATAACATAAAACATGGCTTTTCATACGCTTTAATTTTTCCTTCAAATTTTTTTGACTAAACTACAAAATTTATTCAGAATTTTTAGGCTTTTAAACATGATTCAGACTGTTTTTGCAATTTATTTTTCAGAATTTTCAGCTTTTCATACTTTTTCTTTGTATTTTTGTCTGTCTTTTCTGTCGACCGGGAGGCGTTTAGGGGACGTCTGTAAACTGTAAAGCTTGTCGATAAGCAAATGTTCAACCAGTGGGGAGTTTAGGGTTAAATTTAATCTATGCTCAGCCTCTATAGGAGATGCTCTGAATTCAGGTGAAGATAATTTTAAGTCAGATTCTGCTGCAGATTTGTATGAAAGCAGCAATGTAGCTCAAAATCAAAGTGAAAGCTGCTTAATTAAAAATAAAAGCACAATTAAGGCACGTGCTCTGAAACAATGTCAAAATTAAAAGGTCCCATGTGGTGAAAACCCATTCTCATTGTGTTTTGTGGTTGTTAGCCTCCCAGCTTTAAAATCCAGTAAGAATTCAACACAGCTGCTACCCTTCATTTAAATAACCAGTTATCTGGCTGTCAATCACACATGCAGAGAGAGTTTTCTTCCTGAAGGGGGCGGGGACAGCAGCAGCTCATTGGTTTTTAGAGCCAAACAGAACATTTAGAACAGAGATCAAACCAGGGGTTATACCACAGTGAAATGAACCATACATGCAGGTTTTTGAGCAGAAACTAACGAAACACTGTGGAGACATGTTAGACTTCCATTAATTTAAATAGGACTCAATATGGGACCTTTAATTAGGAAGCTGTGCAAGATGTTAAAAACACGGCAGTCAAATTATTTTAAGTCTTTGCAGGTCAACCTGAGCTCTAAGACGACCAGTTCCAAAATGATAAAAACTGAGAATAAAAACAGAAATGTAACTTTTAAACCCGTTTTGGTAACTGTGGCTACATTTACTGAGCATAACAGACATTTTTGTTTATCAAGCGGTCAGAAATAACAGGAAAATGCAGAGATTGCTGTATAATAGGGTGACAGCAGACTGATTGTACATAGTCAGTCAGCTGCTGCGTTGTTTAGTTTTTTCCTGCATGGCAATATGAAAGCAGGAGGAGCTGCTCCTTCACCGTTTTCAGCCTGATTGTTTAGTCTGAAATGCAGTTTGAACCCTGTGAACTGTTCCTGCCTTCATAAGCTTGAACTATTTTGAAACTGTTCTCTCACATATGCAATCTGTTCACTGTTTGCTTCTCGGTTAAAGAATGCTACCAATGCTGAGCAAACGGCAGGATCAGGCAGAAGCATGGAAACTTGTCCACATGTTAAATGAGAAACAGGCAGTAAGAAGAATTCATTTAAGTATTTCTGATGGGTTTCTGCAGAAAACTCCCCATTATGGATTTTGTCAGCAGAAGAAGAAGAAAGCAGGAACATCTTGGAGAAAGTTAAAGCTCTTTGTAAATACTTCAGAACAAACACACATTAAAGAGCCACACGGTTTTTGTATAAAAGGCCTCGGAAAGAATCGATCATCACTTGGTGCCGATTTACCACCAACTTCAGCTCCAGTTACAAATAAAATTCCACTACAGGCTCTTTAAACCCACAGGATAATCCCTCTGAGGCAAGATTAAAGCACCACAGAAGAAGAAAAGAAACATCCTAGTGCCTGCAATGGCGTGTTCATTAAACACGGGAGGTTTTATGGCTGACTTCAAGTGTTGAATGTGAGTTTCATGATGTAATGAAAACCTATTCTACTGGTGAACAGCTAAGAAAGCTGGAAAGAGAAACCAAACAGCTGTCGGCTTCACATATGACTGAGGTGATGACCGACCTGGTTCTGGCTCGAGGACACTTCAGCAGGAGGCTCAGACACTCTGAAGATCCTGCAGCACAAAACAAGATAAAGACGCAATTAAACACCAAGAAAACCAGAAGGGAAAATATCTCTGCACATTAAAACTGCTGCTGTTGATCTGAAATACTTGTAATTTCACATACTTTTAAGTTTCTAAAAGTTCAAACTGCTGCATTTGTTTAATGACATACTTGATTCACATGTTTACTTTGGATAGGCCTCACTGAAACACTGCAGTTTATTGATTAAACTGCAATAAATTGGTTTAGTCAGAAAAATAAAATGGAAAAAAACGCCACTGTGAATCTTGCATAATCAGCTACAGAAGCTGCTCACACCGGGAATACAAAGCTGCTGCCCCAGTTTTGTTAATTCTCTTATCTAAAATAAACAAATAAAAAACAGAAATCTTTGATTACGCAGAAATTTGCATCTTTTTTTGTTTATTTAACTTCGACCATGTTCTCGTTTAGTTGAGTTCATATAATCAGCAATACGTCAATTCCAAGAATATTGCAGAAACGAAGCTGAAATGCTGACAGTATCTGCGAAATGTGGAATATATGTTATCTTTATAAAAAGCATGTTTCAGGTTTTCCTTCATTCCGAGGCGTTCCTAAAGCATTCGTGTCGATCCATCAGTGCATCCAGAAAGTACACAAAACCAGAGTGAGTTCCTGCTCAGAGATAAACAGGAAAAAATCACTCAGATATCAGCTGAAGCAGCGGCAGGACGTCAGCTGAGGAATCATCAGTCTGCAGGGTGTGTTTGTGTGTGTGTGTGATCCACCGTTTACATCCGTACACTAGCCCAAACCCAACAGACTCAAACATCTGGTTTGTACAGTTTAGAGTCACATTAAAGCTCCATCACCCTTACTCAGCTGCACTTAAGCGACACTGCATTTCCAAATCAGTCATTTTCATATCTTGTTTCGAGCTGGTGTTGTGGGTTTTGCTTGGTTAACAGTTGTCAATCTGTGTGTGTTTGTCCTGAAGTTCAGCTACTAATCTGGGCCTCTGTCAACTGTAGACATTTTAAAAAGCCCACATTCTGCAGCATGACTCAAAAATAATTCCAAAATGACTTACAATTAGTCCCCAGTGACTCAAAACTTAGCCAGACTGACTCAAGCCCAAGTATGCAGGCCTTTTACATGTACAAAAAATGGCTAAGTAACATACTGAAGAAAAGGATAAACCATTTAAAAAAAGAATATGTGCCATTTAATGTGTGGCTGTATTGGTCATGCTAACTTGGCACTGTCCACCTCTAACAAAAATGATCAAAAATGACAAAAACAAATGACCATGAATTAGTCCAAAATGACTCAAAACCTGTCCAGAAAATATCAAAAGTTATCCAGAATCACTCAAAAATTTTTCCAAAATGACAAAAAAGTCTTGAAACTTGTCTAGAATGACTCAAATTATGTTTACATGTACAAAAAACAGCCATATAACAAAATGAAGGAAAGGTGACACCATATAAAAAAGAAACAGACTGTTTAATGTGAGTCATGCCAACTGACTGCCTTCAACAAAAACATATCCAAAATTATGCAGTGTGTGTCTAAATTGACTCAAAACTTGTCCAGAATGACTCAAAATATGTCTAAAACATCTACAACGTATCCAGAATGACCAAAAGATTGTCCAAAATGACCAAAAAAAAGTCCAAAATCACTTGAAGCGTGTCCAGAAAGTGTCAAAAATCATAAAAAATGACTGAAGAATTTCCAAAACGGCTTGAAATTTGTCAAAATGACCCAAAAATGTCTTGAAACTTGCCCAGAATACGCAAAAGTCCAGTTTGCAGGTCTTTTATATGTGTAAAGAAGCAGCTATAAAACACATACAACAATATGTTCTGTTTAAAGAGTGGCTTTGTGGGTCATGCTAACTTTGCACTGTCCACCACCAACAAAAAAAGGTCAAGAATGACTCAAATTCAAGTCTGCAGACCTTTTATATGTACAAAAAAGCAGCCATATAACACACCGAAGGAGGAGGAACCCAAAAGAAGAGTATAGGCTATTTAAACTTTAAACAAAACCTTGCAGGCAGCATTCAGAAAGTCTCAACAATTACAGAGAAATGCATTCTGTTGGAGGAAAGACAGACTCATCTTTATGCCCAGAGAACCAGAATGCGCCGCTGCCAAGATGGATGATTCTCAGAAAATACTGGGCTTTGATTAGACGCTGATTTATGGCTGAGATGAAGTTGGCCTGTCGTTGACGCCGCTGGGTCCAAATATGATACTAGGCTGAAAAACTGGGCCAGACATAGACTCATCCACCAGAGTCAGATAACTGGTGTAGGAGTATGCCAGAGCACTAAACTAATATTGAAAGTAACATACTTTCACATCATTATATAACCAGTCTGAAGAAAAAGAAATGCTTTAAATACACTTTCAGACTTTCCACCACATTCTGGTTACTTTATAGCATCTCCAGATGTTATCAAAAGTACATTAAAAGTCCTTAATGTAAAGCAGAGATTTCCTCACTGTCACCAAACTGGAAAAGCCTGGAAGCAAATTAAACATGAACTTTGTGAGATGCTCTTTGGCAATAGTAGGCTGAATTCATGGTCCTTATTATGCAACATACAGTGCAAAAGTATTCACCCTCCAGCTTTTATTGCTTTTCAACATTAAATTATAATCAATTCAATTTGGCTTTTTTGACAAGAATTTACAAAAACAGACTCTTTCATGTCAAAGTGAAAACAGATTTCTACAACGCAATGCCAAATGATTAAAAACATGAAACATAAAGTAAGTGATTGCAAGATTATTCACCCCCAGTTGGGGCTAGAAGTCGCACAGCTGGTGAAATGGAGGTTATCTGAGTCCAATGAGTGTATCTCAGGGATTGTATTATGAAGACACCTGTTTCTGGAAGGTCTGGGAACTGGTAAATCAGTACTCCTCCATATAACTACACCATGAAGACAAAAGAACCCTCCAAGCAACTCTGGGAAAAAAATAATGAAAAGCACAAGTCAGGAAATGGATACAAGGAAATTTAAAGTCCCTGAATATCTCTTGGGAGTCCAGTTATATCCATCATTAAGAAATGGAAGGTATTTGGCACTTGTTTAAATCTGTCTAGAGTGGCTCATCCTCAAAAACCCGAGTGACCAGCCAAGAAAGAGACAAGTGAGGGAGGCCTCCAAGACACCCATGACTCCTCTAAAGGTGTCACAAGAAAAAGAGAGGAATCAGGGAGGCCACCAAGACACCTATGAGTCCTCTGAAGGAATTACAAGAAAGAGCCTAGTGAGAGAGGACGCCAAGACACCTACGACTTCTCGGAAGGAGTTACAAGCAAAAGAGAGGAGTTAGGGAGGTCACCAAGACCCCTATGAGTCCTCTGAAGGAGTTACAAGCAAAGAGACAGGTGAGGGAGGCCACCAAGATACCTATGAGTCCTCCGAAGGAATTACAAGAAAGAGACTAGTGAGCGAGGGCACCAAGACACCTATGACTCCTCTGAAGGTGTCACAAGAAAAAGAGAGGAATCAGGGAGGTCACCAAGACACCTATGAGTCCTCTGAAGGAATTACAAGAAAGAGACTAGTGAGAGAGGACGCCAAGACACCTACGACTTCTCGGAAGGAGTTACAAGCAAAGAGACAGGTGAGGGACGCCACCAAGATACCTATGACTCCCCTGAAGGAGTTACAAGAAAGATATTAGTGATCGAGGCCACCAAGACACCTACGACTTCTCGGAAGGACTTACAAGCAAAGAGACAGGTGAGGGACGCCACCAAGATACCTATGACTCCCCTGAAGGAGTTAAAAGAAAGAGAGGAGTGAGCGAGGCCACCAAGACACCTATGACTTCTTTGAAGGAGTTACAAGCAAAGAGACAGGTGAGGGAGGCCACCAAGATACCTATGACTCCCCTGAAGGAGTTACAAGAAAGAGACTAGTGAGGGAGGCCACCAAGACACCTATGACTTCTTTGAAGGAGTTACAAGCAAAGAGACAGGTGAGGGAGGCCACCAAGATACCTATGACTCCCCTGAAGGAGTTACAAGAAAGATATTAGTGATCGAGGCCACCAAGACACCTACGACTTCTCGGAAGGACTTACAAGCAAAGAGACAGGTGAGGGACGCCACCAAGATACCTATGACTCCCCTGAAGGAGTTAAAAGAAAGAGAGGAGTGAGCGAGGCCACCAAGACACCTATGACTTCTTTGAAGGAGTTACAAGCAAAGAGACAGGTGAGGGAGGCCACCAAGATACCTATGACTCCCCTGAAGGAGTTACAAGAAAGAGACTAGTGAGGGAGGCCACCAAGACACCTATGACTTCTTTGAAGGAGTTACAAGCAAAGAGACAGGTGAGGGAGGCCACCAAGATACCTATGACTCCCCTGAAGGAGTTACAAGAAAAAGAGGAGTGAGGGAGGCCACCAAGACACCTATGACTCCTCTGAAGGTGTCACAAGAAAAAGAGAGGAGTTAGGGAGGTCACCAAGATAACTATGAGTCCTCTAAATCAGTTACAAGCTTCAGAGGCTAAACTGGGAGAGACTGTGGATAGAACAACTGTTTGATTTCTTCACCAGTCAAAACTTTTTGGGAGAGTGGCAAAGAGAAAGACAATGTTAAAAAAAATAACATTAAATCTAGACTAGAGTTCACGAGAGGGTATGTCGGAGACTCTGAAGTCAACTTGAAGATGGTTCTATGCTTTGATGAGACTAAAATGGAGCTTTTTGTTCATCAGACTAGATGCCAAGTTTGGTAGACAACAAACACTGCACATCATTACAAACACACCATCCCCACTGTGAAGCATGGTGGTGGCAGCATCATGATGTGGGGATGCTTCTCAGTAGCAGGCAATGGAAATCTCAGAGGGCAAAATGAATTCAGCAAAGTATAGAGAAATCATGGAGGAAAAGAGAACTGTAACTTGGGAGAAGATTTGTTTTCTAGCAGGACAATGAGCTAAAGCATCCAGCCAACGCTACACAGAAATTGTTTGAAGACGACATGGTAAATGTTCTGGAGAGGCCGAGTCAGAGTCCAGACCTCAAACCAACAGAGAATTTACAGCTGGACTTGAAAAAGGCTGTTCACTTACAATCCATGTTTAACAGTTTTACACAGAAGAACGGGAAAGAAACTGGAGTTTGCAGATGTGCAGAGGCTCAAATTTACTGCCTTCTGTTCATAGTCATGACTGATCAATTTATTTGAATGTATTCATAAAAACCCTGAGCTCAGGCACGTTTCAGCAAGATTTCTATTCATGCTCAAAATGTCAAATATGCCTATATTAGAAAATAGTTTCACACAGAAGGAATCGTGTCTAAAAGATGATCCTGGTATCAAATGTAGGAAAAATTAGACCTTTCATTTGCTATAACTTGTTATGACTATCCGCCTATCACATATGCTGATATGAGCCTGAAAAGTTTACCCAAAATGCACTTTTCAAAGATGTTCCCAAACTTATCTAGAATGACTCAAAATGAATCCAAAATTACAAAAATGTCTCCAAGATGTCTCAAAAATTTGTCAAAAATGTCTCAAATTGACCCAAAATGATCGGAATCTTCTTCAAAATGACTTAATCCTCGTCCAAAATGACAAAATGTTCCTGAAAATGGCCAAAGACGTGTCCGAAATGGCTCAAAACCAAAGATCAACCACCTATCTCACATGCTGATATGAGTTTCCTTAGGTGAATTATCAGAAAACAGAAAACACATCCAAGGTATCAATGTTTGTTTCTATGACTCTGTGTCATATTGATTGATTGATTGATTTCTTTATTTCCGTGTCATGCACGCAAGCGTGCCCAACCCTCATGGGTTTACAAGACACCAATACATCAGCATAGCAATACAATATGTCCAAAACAGCACAATGTTCTGCTGCTCAGTCCTTAAACAAAATATGTTGCCTTTTTTCCCAGGCCTGGCAAAGAAAATCTGCCATGAAAAAGGTTCTTCTTCTAAAACATAACTAATTTTTCATGGTTATCCAACCAAAAGAAATCAAAATAAACAGAGGACATCTTGGTGAAAAGTACTTCTCTTATATCTCCGTATACAGGACAGTAAAATACAAAATGAACCTCATTCTCAACTTCACCTAAATTACACAGCAAACACAGTCTGTCGTTCTCTGGAATATCATTAAACCTCCCAGTCTCTAAAGCTAAAGGTAATGTTCCTGAGCGTAGCTGTGCACACAGGGATCTCTGTCTTTCATTTAAATGATACTTCACATAAGGTTCCACTTCGTATCTATCTTTTATGAGGCAATAAGTTCGTAACTTTGGCTTATACCAAATATCCACAGACCATTTTTCTCTAAACCTTAGAAACATATTACTCTTCATCTCCTGAATATCACATAATAACCTACTATGAAAAGTATATGATGAGTTATTCAATTGGAACAACAGTTCCAACTGAAGTTTAATGTCATAGACATTAAACTGCTGTTGAAACTATCCCATAATATCAATGATCAGAGGAAGAATGAACAAACAGCAGATTTAACCTTTACATTGTGACACCTGGAGTGGATGTAAAACTGATTTGGTTGCAGTTTTTATCAGATCTCTAATGTGTTGTTCAGCCCTGAAAAATCTATTTGTCTATCTAATGTACTTATGAAGTCATGAGGTTCAGCAACAAAGAAAAAGTAAAAAATGTGAAATTTGAACCCATCTCTATGTACTTCAGGGCCTGTAAGTCTGAAACTATTCATAGCATGAAGGTAAAACTTTGCATGGCTTCATAAAATATGTTAAAGTCATTGTAGATAAAGAATCAGCTGATTCTGAGGGTCCAGGCGTCTCTGATGGGTTTTCAACTGAATGACACATTTATAGTCTAAAATAACTGGAGTCATCCTTCAACACATAAAAAACCCAGCAGCAGGTTTCTTCTTGTGTCTGCAGGTTGTTTAAAGGTTTTCTGGGGAGACGCAGGCGGCAGCGAGGACGGAGGGGAAAACCAGGTCAGTGCAGTTTGTTGAAGTATGCGAGGGGAGTGACCTGCATCCTGAAACCTCAACAGTCCGGATGCTAATCTGATGATCTGATTGGCTGCTGCCTCCCTCGACTCTCTCTGCTAATGACGGTACTTTCAGAAATGTAAACTCTGACCAAAAAAGGCCTCCCTCTGTCTCACACACACATATATATACATATATACTCTCACATTTGACCTGCAGCAGATCTATGACACACACAGGAGGACAATAATGTAAACACCTCAAAAGAAGGGATTTAAACCGTGAAATAACCAGATCTGAGTTAAGTCCTGTTTACATCTTGGTAACAGGCAAACAACTTTTGTCTGCATCTCCTCCGTCACTGTTTATGTGGTGTGTTTGTATATGTAACATTCAGCTCCCCA
The DNA here is from genome assembly GCA_024666655.1 of Dascyllus trimaculatus. Taxonomy (NCBI): domain Eukaryota; kingdom Metazoa; phylum Chordata; class Actinopteri; family Pomacentridae; genus Dascyllus; species Dascyllus trimaculatus. Next base: position 11,742,844 of record CM045451.1, on the reverse strand, counting down.
ACATATGTTCAAAGCTGAATGAACTCATCAGCGTTTTAATGTGAAGTGTGACTGAGTGAGCTGCTGTATCTGTTGAGTCACAAAGTTTTCTCGTCTTGTTCATCAGATTCATCCGTTTGACCTGCTGTTATTAAGAAGCTTCTCCATAAGTGAAATTTAAACACTACTTTTTCTGTATTCAAACCCAGAACCTAATGCGTCCTTAAGTGGAGCTCCAGTGGCAGTTATTCTGTGTGCTCTAAACCAGTGGCTCCCACCTGGTGGGTCGGGACCCAAAAGTGGGTCGCGAAGCCATTTTAAGAGGGTCGCAGAAGCATGCCCCCCTGTAAAAAGTAGTGGTATAAAGTCTTTTATTTTCAAGGATGTGTTTCTTATGACACAGTTTGCTTTCAGTAGCAGGATATTTAGTGGTGCTGACATCAGTAGCTGCCCACTATTAACCTCTAGATTTTGTTCTGTCAGCTTATAGGAGAAATTTATGCTAAAAAGTGTCAAAAATAAACCAAAATGTGCTCAGAATCTGTCAAAATGGGCCAAAATATGCCCAAAAACTTTGCAAAAGCGTCCAAATATCCTAAAATTACCAAAAAAAAAGCCAAAATTCTCCTAAATTGTACCAAAATGCGTTGAGACTACACCCAAATAAACCTTAATTTCTTAACAGGAACAGCAAACTTCAAAAATTTGGGTCGTGACTGTTATTAATAGAAACATAGTGGGTCCTGAGGCTGGACCAGCTGAGAACCACTGCTCTAAACTACAACCAAACCCTGAAAAAATGCATTCGCCCAAGTGGCAAAGCACTAATTGCTCCTTGATTTGAACCCAGAACCTCCTTCAGACTGAAAAATCCAAAAGGAAACTATGACATCATATTGAATTTAGATGTGTGGAGGAATTCCTCAAGAGCAGCAGTGAAGCCAAGTGGATTCTTCCAGCAGAATAAAGTAAATTGAATCATTAAATTAAACTAAAATCACAGAAGAGTGGCACCGACATACTTCAGGTCCCATAAGGAGTCTTATGTAATCAACACTGTAGAGCTTTGTGTTCAAGAGAAAGTTCAAACAAGTTGAATAGGAAACAGATGAGCCGCAGATGAAGGGGTGAGGTGGAGGGTGAGGTGGGTGAGGATGGAGGCTGTAATGTGAATTCTTTCTCTGAGGGCTGCAGCAGATCGTTCAGACACTAAACAGAGCTGCCTGAAGTATGGAAGCTCAACAGTGACACAAGTACAAAACATTTCCGCAACGGTGTCTGAGGGCCATTGTCTGTAAATAAAAAAAAATTAAAAAATACAGAGCCAGAGTAAAATTTCAAGAAAAAAGTCTTCTGTTAATGCAAAAAAATAATTAAAATTAAAATAAACTTTAAAAAGTGATGTTTTTTGTCGTTTTTTTTTGCCTGAGTATTCAAAAAAATTATTTGGCTGAAAAAAGGGGTGAAAGAGAAACTCCACATTTCTGACATTATACTTGCAAACAGAAAAAGAGAAAAAAGTCAGATATTCCCTCAGAATATGAATGCATAAAGTTGTGAGATATAAGTCCAAAATTCTCAGAGACAAGTCACGAATTTACTGTTCAGACTATCTATCGATATTTTCGCTTTTGTGGTACAACTTGTCATATCTGCTCAATCAGTTATGAAAGCTCAACAAAAATCACATTTTATTTTATTTAGAAAGTAGGGGTGTAACAACACACCAAACCGAACTGTTTGGTACAGGCACTTTCGGTTCAGTACAGAGGTGTACAGCGGTACGAAAATTTTAAGACTACTAAGAATGGCCAATGTACAGAATTGTTTTAATATCGAACCTCGTAGCGTCCACAGTTGTGCCGGACCTCACAGTTGCACATTAGTGTGGAACTAAAAACAAGTAGGAGTTTCCAGGGGAACACAGGATGTAACGGACCGTTTTTTCTCCCGTCAGCGCTTCTGTGACGTGTAGCTAGCGAATGGGATGGTTAATGCTAGCAGCAAGAAGCTAGAGTTGGACGACACTCCGCTGTCATTAAAATTACCCATTTGGGATCACTTCAGTTTCCTGGTAAAGTATGAAAAAAGAGTAAAACAAGTGGACAAGACCAAAGCCGTAAGGAGCTCCAAACGTGTGAAAAAGAATGGTGTTTATTATTTGTCATGATTCTGGTTTTACTTGGCCGATCAACACAATTCAAAAACTGGTAGATAGTTTGAAATCTGCACTTTCAAAACAAGTTGAAACGTGGCTGCGTCTTGCTGCCACATCATCTTAAATCGGTCATGTCATTTTGACGTGCCAGTCCGTCCATCAACTCCAGAGGGTTCCGTACCGAACCTAACCGAACCGTGACTTCCATACCGAGGTACGTACCGAAACGTGATTTTTGTGTACCGTTACAATCCTATTAAAAAGTATTCTATATGCTTTGTTTTCTATTAATATGACATGCAGTTCAGAAAATATAACTTCTGCATTCTCAATTTTTTTTGTTAATCCGCTCAAAGATGGAACTTTTCATGATGGATTCCCTTTTTTTCATATTCCAACTCATTTATAATCAAAGACTATTTGATCCACTTCCAAAATTGATTCAATATAGAATCAATGACATGATGGGAAAAAACTGAAGATTTCATGCTTTAACCTTTAACACTTCCTGAGCCACCACCGTTCAAACAGCCTCAAATTTAAATGTGCAAAAAAAACTGCTGAAAGTGGGTCGACGGGCACATTTAAAGAAAAAATATCTCAGAAAATATTTGACAAATCAAGCTAAGATTTCACAATTATCTTTATAAATGTTCATATTTTATTTAATATAAGACTTGCACGCAAATCACAGATGGACAAGCAGAATTAGGGGCAGTTGTGTCCTAGCGGTGTGTGAAGCGACCTTGTAACCAGTGGGTCGCCGGTTTGAATCCCCAAGATTCTGAAAGGGGAAAGTGAGAGCGACTGCTTGTCCCAGTCTGTGCTCTTGAGCAAGCCCCTTAACCCCTGACTGCTCCCCGGGCGCTGCACTGTGGCAGCCCACTGCTCCTAGTGTTCACAGTTAAGGAAGGCTCCACGGATACATTACTTATCAGCATATCATCCATCGTGATCGATACCAGGAGAACCTCACCACGTCTTAACTCAAGCATGATGGAAAACTTCATCAAATCGTGCAAAAGAGCAATTTTCCTTGTTATAACAGGATAATGACTTGTTTTTCTGGTGCATCAGCGGTAAACTGCTGTAATTTTCTTCTTTATGTCTGAACTTTATGATCGAATTCTGGATTTTATTTGTCATTTTCTGTCATTTTAGGGCCCTAATTTAATTTAATTTACTGCAGCATTGTTTTTTAAAAGTGCTCCATCCTCTCTTTTACACAGCTGATAAACTCACTCCCCATCTTGTCCATCCTCATCATTCCCAACACAAATTTTAACGTCTTTAACTCGCTGCTCCTGACGCCACCTTATGCCTGTTTATCATCAGCAGCAGCATCTCCAACTCATATAACATACCTGATTTTACTAACGCTCTAATTGCTGCAAAATTCTACTTTTACTCTTGCTGGTTGTGTCGCAAATCACTCCTGACATGGTTCTCCGCCCTTCCAGCTCTCTGCACCTTCAAACAGTCGACCCCAAGCATTTAAACTTTTGCCCTGCTACTCCTTAAATCCTCACCTTGAATTCTTGAGGCCTCCCTCTCATTCATGCACGTGTTCACCTGAAAAGTGCTTCATACATTCGCCGTTTTCTAGCAGCTTCTTTCTGAATTAACAGTGAAGTACAAACCACTTTGCAAAGAATAAAAAATGATGTGCCAAAACAACTTCCAAAGAACGTCCAGTCAGACTGGAATCAAATCTTCTTTGCTTGTCCATCTATTTTGTCATTAATGGACTTCCATACATTGTGACTTTACAGGAGTCTCTCAGAAATATTACACACAATTACCATCCAACACAACAACTAAAGCAGCTTTACAGAGAAAATAACTGGGCTCAGCTGTGAAGTGTCCTACAGAGTCTGGAACAACAACCATGTGTTGAATTATTGAAGTCAGCATGTGTTTTACATTCAGTCCGCATATCATAATGTCAAAAAAATACCTCCGACTGTGGACTGAGGACAGTGAGGAAAGATCAGAAACAGAAACTCAAGAGGACGACACGCCATGTGCATGTAAAACTTACAACATGTTAGGAAAGTTCCAGCTCTCTGCATATGAAAATCTGATTAATTCATAATTGGACTGAAAATGTTTTTACTTTGATGATGGATTTCAAGCCCAAAACTCAAACATTTGCTGGATAAAGCTCTGAGCTCTTCTGTTCTATCAGACAAACAGCCTAAAACTCTGACATTTTAAGATATTTTCCACTATATTTGACATTTTAAGTAAAAAGTATGTAATCTAGGAAACTATTTGAAGGTTTAAACAAGCAAAAAAATCGCGGCATGGTCCTTTAGACAAAGCACTATCCAGATCCCTGCAGCTTGATAGGATATTAACGGTTTTACAGACCGCAACTAATGAAAGAAACCCGTTTTACAGACTTAGAATAATAACTTGTAAAAGCTCAGAGTTAATAAATAACTGCAGCAGCCTGACTGTCTCAATGACGATCCTTCTCAGTTGCAAAACTGAAAAAAAAATGAGTTTAATCTGAAGCTAAACATCATCAACATGAAGGAAAAATTAACAACAGATGCAGAAAAACTTTTTTGGCATTTAAAACAAAGTAAAAACCTTTTTAGACTGTTTTATCCAACAGATTTAAGGCATTTTGACTATTTCTACTCTAAATACTATTGCTGATGTGCAGATTTCACTTAAAAAGGTCTTAAAACTATGCAATGAAATGTATAAAATACACATAACTTAAAAGGCTACGTGATTGTAATTAAATCTTCATGGATATGCAGACCAAAACTGAAATCATACACATAGCACCATTAATTTACACCGATTTTTGTGCATTAAAAGGAGAAATCTTGAATTGACAATCATTGATTTACACCCTAAAACCTCTTACAGATTAAAATTACACGTATTAAGACGTCACAGTGTAGTTTAATAGGAATAAAGACCCTAAACTGAATTATAAAGAACCTAAATGTATGTAGAAGTGAGTGTGCATGTAATAAAAGGTGATTTAAGTTACATCTTTAAGAAAATCTCATCTCTTAGTAGCTCTAAAGCTGCACATCTGCCCTTAAAACCAACTCTGCAGATCTAAAGGTGAGTCAGGCAACAAACACACAGCTGCTCAGTCTTCATGCATTTCACTGTCTGCACGTTTCTCATTCATGCACTGCAGCACAGACGCTCAAACTTACAGATCTGCCGCTCTGCGTCCTCGTCCTCTGCACGCTGAACACACGAGTCCCGCAGCCATGTGTGGAGGTGCAGGCTGGTTCCTGCAGAAACGCCTCCCAGCCGACGCTCCGCCCACCGAATGTGCTGCAGAGGTGGAGGAAATCATCTACTCATGAATCAGGAACTCGGAACCAAATTAGCAATTATGTCTCACTGAAAGGTTAAAGGTCTGTGAGCAGAAACACAGCTGCAGCTCTCAGAAATAGGTTTGCATACACAATCTTTGGCTCCACAAAAACAGCAACAGTTGTTTACGAATATTTGACTTTTGTTCACCAGCTAAAGTTTTTAAAACGTCATTTCATTTCTGATTTATTGCTTTTATGTGAAGCTCTGATCTTTAGGCATCTTGTTGACCAAAAACTAATGACTAGGCTCTACTTTGAAGTGGTTGCTAACATCCACATGCTAATAAAAAGCGGCAAAAACACAAATTAAAAAATACTAAATTACATGCAAAAGTCATAAATAAAGTACATAATCGTTTGCAGTGGAACTTCTGAATTTTTTCTGAGTTTTATTTGCTCCTTTAGTTACATTTTTTCTGACTGCGGGCTCATATTTTACTGCAATAGAAAGTCCTGCACCTCAATGGAAACAACACAAGCATGACTAGAAGAAGAGAGAACACTGAAATGTCTACTGTGCAGTATGATACAAGAATGACAGACATCAGAAGAACTAAAAAAAAATTACAAAAATATAAAAAAATGAGGAATTAAGATGTCCAACATCTTCCTAAGTGTCTCCAGATGTTATCTTGTTTTGGTCATTTTCTGGGTCTTTGGGACTGTTTTGCGTCTTTGTGGTGATTCTGCGTCTTGTTTTTATCATTTAGTGTCTCATCTTTCTCGCATGTCATTTTTTTGTCTCCACATATTATGGATGTTTCACCGTTTCCGATCCAGTATACTTTATTTTCCTCTCAGTCTCTTTTTGTCGTCTTCTCTCTGCTTTGTGGAAACACTGCCTGCAGTTCACCCAAAAACTGATTTTTTCACTGTTGGTCACTATATTGACTTGATGGTTGTGCCTCGGATTTTTTCAGTTTTTAATCGCAATTTGATCGGAGCAAACAGTGTATTTTTGAGGAATTTTTAAATTCGACATGTAGAATAAATTGATTTTAATGAAACCTCATGATTTTAAGCTCAGATTTGGTGAATTTTTCCAACAGAATTGCACATCAGTTCAAGAACGATTAGCTCAAGGACGGTCAGAAAGTTGAAAGTCAGATGGTTCTGTTCCTGGCTGATAAATAGTGTCATTGTGGTAAACTTGCCAGCAGGTTTTGGAGTCCAGAGGGTAAAGCTGCACTGATCAATATTAGATTACAAGAGAGATTCTGAAAAACGCAAAAAATTAGAAGACAAAGACTTGCACCTCGATGTTTCAGCTTCTCCTCTGCAGCCAAAATAAAATCATTGCAGTCTTCGCAAAGTGAACCAAACAGGCCGCATGTGTTTGTTTTCATCAGTTGTTTCATCAGCTGATCATCTACTTCAAAGGAACCGGCAACAACAGCTCAGCTCCATTTCTGAAGCAGTGGAACCAAGTAATTGCATCAGACCCACCTTCTCCTTGGGGCCTCCAACAGGAAGTTCCTGCTGCAGATAAGAACTGAGTTTTTAAACCGAGCTACACTTCAGTCTGATCTGAGCTCTGTGCACTCTCAACTGCTAATCACGCTGGCTCAATTAAAAGACAAACCCTCTGTTCCCGACGTCTGTTTTTGAGAATAAGATCCTGTTAATCCAAGCAGACGAGACTCCTTTTCTCAGTGAAACATGAAACTCACATCAGTGCATCTTTTCTGTCTGACAGACGAACACTTTTAGTCCTCAGTAACTCACAAAAAAGTACCGAACACATTCGTGAGCCTATAAACAACCGATAAGAACACAGTCTCTCAAAAACTACTTCAATTCGCGTCTGTCTTTTCCTAAAATATAAAATGACATCCCTTTTCGGAAAAATATTAAGAAAATAAAAGCCTGTCTTATATTTAGGTTGAACTGAAAGAAGAATTTAACAAGTGTGTGAATAACTACATTATTTTCGACCACAGCAGATGAAGGGTTAACTTAAAGGAAACAAATAAGCGAATGAATGTGTTGGTTATCAGATCAGATAGCAAACACTCCAGAAAGTAACTACAGGGACCTGCTCCCACCACTTAATTCAATGGATAACTGCAAGATAAAAATGTGAATTTACTGACTTAGATAAGCCTTTAAAGTTGCAAACATTATTTTAATGGGCCGTACCAACATAATAACGTTTCATTAACTTCATATTATGAGAAATTTCTGCATTAGTCATTTAAAAAACCTCATTCAAGTTGGGGTAACTTCATGAAATTGGCTTGATAACTTTATTTTTTCCGACCTTCAGTTTAAGATTTCAGCTGACTAAACACACCTGGATAAATTCAGGCTGCATTAGAACAACATGATACAGAGGAAGTTTCAAGGTGAGCATCATGTTTTCTACAAATAAGTTCCACTAAATGAATGAAGACCTTGTATTATACAATGTTTATGAATTTATCTTAGAAATCGCAATGTACAGCAGCCAACTTTGACTTGTAACTTACACCTTCTTCATTCCAGCATCAGTTTTGCAAGTTTTACGACTCAACTTGCTCTTTAAATATTATGATGAAGACTCTACAATGCTATAAGTTCAACCAAATGTCTTGATTAGTTTAAAAATTGTGGTTTAAACCCTGCAAAATTACAAAGTTGAACCCAACAAACGCATTGATTCCAGCACGTTTTAAATACAATTCCAGGTCTTCAGACAGTTTGAGGTATTTTTTTTGTTTACCAGCCTTGTGAGCCAGTAATCAGTAGGGGTGTAACAATACACCGGACCGCACCAAAACGTTCGGTACAGGCACTTTTGGTTCGGTACAGAGGTGTACCGCGGTACAAAAAATTTTAAGACTATTAAGAATGGCCAATGTACAGAATAGTTTTAATTGTGAACCTCGTAGTGTGGCGGACCTTCTTCGTCTCACTTGCACAGTATTGCAGAACTAAAAACAAGTAGGAGTTTCCAGTGGAACACAGGACGGGACGGACCATTTTTTCTCCTGCTGGCACTGCTGTGACGTATAGCTAGCGAAGAATGGGATGGCTAATGCTAACAGCAAGAAGCCAGAGCTGGAAGACGCTCCGCTGTCATTAAAATTACCCGTTTGGGATCACTTCAGTTTCCTGGTAAAGTATGAAAAAGGAGTAAAACAAGTGGGCAAGGACAAGGCCGTAAGGAGCTCCAAACGTGTGAAAATGTATGGCGTTTATTATTTGTCATAACTCTGGTTTTACTTGGCCGATCAACACAATTCAAAACTGGTAGATAGTTTGAAATCTGCACTTCTGACACAAGTTGAAACGAGGCTGCGTCTTGCTGCCACATCATCTTAAATCGATCGTGTCATTTTGACAGTGCATCCGTTAACTCCTGAGGATTCTGTACTGAATCGAATTGAACCATGACTTCCGTACTGAGATACATACCGAAACGAGATTTTTGTGTACCGTTGCACCCCTAGTAATCAGGTGAAGCAGATTATGTCAAAATGGCATATAACTGGCCGACTACTTAATCGATGCATCTCTACTTGCCTCAAAGTCACTGAACTGTAGAAACAACACACCCAAACAAGACAAACACCTAAAGGTTTCCTGATTTTAAAAAAATATGAACCCAGGACACATCTGTCTTCTATCTGTTCTACTTTTCTAGTATCCAAAGTTAATAAGTTCGATTGTAAGTCATCTTCTGTGTATTTCACACTTTAAGGAGAGCTAAACCAAACCTTCTGATCCAAACAGAAAAAAACAAGCCCATTTTAAAGCGTTAATACGGTTTGTAGACTCATTACATGCATCACTGGAAACTGGTTTGGATTATCTCCATACGTAAAGAAGGATCTGTGTCATTCTGTGTGTTGAACTTCCAAAGAATAAAACAGATGTTTGAGCTAGAACAGTGTGTGTGTTCTTTCATTACTCATGATGTAAATTCATTGACACTGTGAGGTCTCGACTTCCTTTTAGAGACATAAATCAGTAAATTTCAAGGCAAAGACTGAAAGTTTGAGGTCAGAGCGAGTCTGGAGGAGTTAACCCAAGTGGATGTGAAGTCCTGAGAAGTGACGGGAACAAAACGCTAAGTGTCTATATGACTAAGCTGATTCCTGCAGATGTGAACACACAGTGATGCTTTGTCGGAATGTGTTTGGTTTGGCTGCTAAAAAGAAGTTCTGAGGAAGCCGAAACACAAAGGAGAAGTGCAACTGAGGCCAAAACTCCAGATGTTTAAATTAAGCTTGTGGTCTAATTAGCTTCAGAGCATATAAGCAGACTTAAACTTGCATAAATACATTAATTATATGAAGGAAAATCACATTTATTGATTTGTTTCTCTTAATTTTCCCGTTTCAAATTGTAAAATATCACTTTTGTCACCTGCAACTTTACAGAGCTGCAGTGAAGTGTTTTCTTAAAAACTTAAAATGTCTAATTGTGTGAAAGCACTGACAGGATTGCTGCTTAATTTTGTTGTACACTGTGCAAAGACAAAGGAAATCTGATCTATTGTATTCTTCTCTGCATCGTTACGCATCTCTTCTCGTTCTATAGGAAGAAGTTGTTTTTTTTATTTAAATAAATGTCCAAAATGCTCATTTTTTTCCTCTGCTGAGCTGAAAACATACTGAACTGTGAACATCGTGCACCATTACACCCCTTACATGTAAACAATATTGCACCCTCCATGTCCCTCTTCCAACCTTCCAATTTTCATTCCGTCTTCCTAAACAACTACAAAAACCACTCGGGACTGGTTTGAATAAAAACCTGAAACTGAAGCCCCCCGTGAAGAAACTGATATTTCCATGTTCTGAGGCTCTTTTGTCCCTCCTGTGGTTAACCACAACATGCATTAAGTTGATACAGACAGCTGAGGTGAGATAAATAATATTTTGATCCATTATAATTAACTGCGGCTGCTCTTTGTGTCAGTTTTTAATCAGGTCCTTAGTGTTAAAACCCCACACTGCTGCTCATTACTGATTGTGAGGACATTTTATAGACGCTGAAAACCTGCCAGCTGGTCCTGAAGCTCAGCTATAAACCTGGAATCACCTTGGGGTCCTCACTGTGTTTAACTGGCTGAGGGCTGAAGCCAAACATGCGATCTGGCTGTGAAACACATCCAAGAGCCGAACACAATGACGTCGTGTTATGCAATACTGTACAGTGAAACACAATTATGTCGACTTCAGAGCCTCCCCTCCAAACTGTGATCGTTTCCACATGTTGTGAAACTGATAAAGTCCGGACAGCTTTGTGTTCCTGGTATTACGTGACATTTTAAATCAATGCCAGCTCTCCAGAGAATCATCCAACCCCCTCAGCTGGATATAAATGCAAAGAAACACGGCAGGAAACACTCAGGTTTGAAGTGTGACTGTGGATCGTCACGGCTCAGCTGGACGGTTCTTATCAGATTGAATTGCTACAGCAGGACCACAGCGTTTTTATCTTCACTGTCAGATACCCAAGAAATCCTGCAAGAGCATGAAATCCGTCACCTCAAAACAGACCTGCAGGGAGGCTTCTTAAAGACAAAACATGCACAAGAAGGAAAGATTCAGACAGAGCATCAGTTCGAGCCGGAGCGTCATGGAAATGTAATGCCAAACTCCCAAACAATGTGGGAGAAAAGCCAGGATCATAACCCTAAATAAGAAAAATGCACTCCTGGGTGGCTGGAAAATACATAACTGAAATGGAGGAGAAACCTGCAAGTTTAAATCTTTTCCATACCACGTAAAACTCTAAGTACTACACTCCTCAGACAGAACAGCTTCCAGAGACGAGACTAAATATATCCTTAGCAGGACCTGCAGACTCAGTAACATTTCACAATCCATCATGGAGCCTCTTCAGACTGAAACCTGACAGACCTGAGATCTTTATTTCAGACACTTGTTGTATGATCTCACATTACTACAAGCTGCAGTCAACCTGTAACTCTGAACACAGCAGAATTTAGTTCCTTGAAAAAGCAACTGATCATTAAAAGGAGATTAACAGATGGTTGACGTGTAAATAAATGATAATCTGACACCACAGTGGACGACAAACGATGCTGCATCTTGGTTCAAGTACAGAGGTGCAACTTTCTGCTAAATTTCTGTTTTTATTGTCAGTGTAATGTAAAAAAGTGGGCTCTATGTTGAGCTTAAAGTCAGAGTTTTCAGGGTGGCTCTCCTTTAACCTGCTAGACCTCCATGGTAACGTGTGTTGTGGAGCTAGTTTAAACATATTCAATCAGCTGAGGATCTGTATCGCTCATAAAGAACTGTCAGGAAACGGTCTGGTTAAAGGGAGACGCTTCTTCCAGCCAATTTAAATCTGAAACTCTCCACAGAACCTCCTCCAGACCAGGTCAGCTGTGCAGCATCAGCTACCATGGAGATCTATCAGGATTAAACAAGAGCCACCTTAGTGACACCAAAAACTCTGACTTTAGCCTCAACATCCCTGCTAACCCGCTAATCTGGCTTTGTAGTACAGAACTCTAGATATGAGCTACAGGAATAATGAGGTGCTAATAATGAACACGGCTCTGCAATGGCCTGAAACATCCAACAAGCCGCTCCAACTCGAGCAAAAGCCTGAAAAGAACCATTTAACAGATCTGCACTAAAGCAGCAAACACACAGCGTTCACGGTCCAAACCACACATGCAGCCATAAAATCTGAGCTCACGCCTGATCATTAAATATAACCGACCCCCCAAAAAATCCAAAAAACTACTCCAACTCTGACGTCTCCATCAGAAGTCGAGAATAAATCCAAAAAGTCCAGCAGGATCAGACTGAATCAGGCTGCAGCTGCACTGGCTGATGCTGTTCTGTCTTTCTGCCAGTTTGTTCTGTGCAGCCAAAGCACGTAGACCTGCTCAAATATGAAGCTGGAAAGTTCACAAAAATGTCCTTTCCTCAGCCATTATGGTCGCTGGGGGAATCTCCAATAGTGGCCACCATGCAATGCCTTTTCTGCTCCACTGAAACTAAATGGGATGTCCTGGATTTCTATGGGAGCATTATTGTAGCAATACTATTTGCAAATGCGTGTGGAGAGTTGTGTGTCCGTATCTCGATTTGTGTGTGCGCAGTCGGATTTGCAAATGTGTAAATGAATCTGTAAATGCGTGATGAGATTTGTGTGTCTGCACAAGAATCTGCAAATGTGTAAACAATTGGTGTGTGTGTGTAATCAGGTTTGCAAGTGTATTCAAATCTGCAAATGTGTAGACCAATCTGTAAATACATACAGAGACATGAATGTCTGAAAAGTCTGAGTATTTTCGCTAGAAGACAAGAAATACAGACAAATCATTGGTTACAAGTCAAGCGTCTTCTCGGTTGTCTGTCTTTACACATGATTTTTGCTACACTTCTGTCGTGAGAGATCCACAAATGCGTATTGGGATTCGAGTATGTAACGCAGGGTTTGCCTGCCCTGAGCTTAGGCTCACAGGCTCCCTCTTTCTGGCCACCTTTCACTCTGCCCACTCTGTACAAGTGACATATTACTTCTATTACAATAATGCCCCCATAAATTTCATTTGTTTCAGCATCACCTTGTCTCTTATTTTGCTGCATAACACGGCTTCAGACTAACTTTGTTATTTAGCTACATCCAAACTTAAACACTGATGTGCATGCAGAGATCCCTGCAGTTTAGAAGAGGAGAGTGAAAGCAGGTGGTTTTCCGAAGCTACGATTTACAGATGTTTCCTAAACGCCCCACAGTCATCAGTAGATACTGATCTGAGCACAGAGAAGCCCTCGTCTCCATCAGTTACTGCAGCAGCTCAGACAGCCGAGAGACCAAACATTAGTTTCAACGGAGTCAAATGAGGATTCTAATGATTCTCCGTGGATGTATCTGGATCTGGAGCTCAACGTCCCTGATTTGCAGTCGCTGGCCTCACCACCTGCTGCTTCTAGTAAAAAAAAAAAGGCTAAATTATGTGAAAATGTTAAAAAATATTTCAAAAAAATGTTTAAGACAATTTTAAAGAAAAACACCTTAAATTCATACGTGGAAAAACTAAAAATGAAGAAAAATACGAAAAAGGTCAAATAATTATTAAAAAGACAACTAAAAGCAATATGAACAAAAAAGTCGATGTACCCTAAACGCCTCACAGTCATCAGGGGATGCTGGTAGATGTTTAGTTAAACCACTGGTTGCACTCTGGAGGCCTGATAACGATAAACTGTCATGTCAATGCTAATTTTCAATTATTTAACTGAATCATAAAATTCTATCCATGTACATTCACATATATAAAACAACAAAGAAAGAAATGATTTTAAAAAGGGATGGAAACCTCAGTTAAGGCACTCTAGGCATTTAAATTTCCAATTCCACCAATCTGTCTCACTCTTTACATATAATGACACAGTATAAGTGCAGGTTTTAACTTAAGGACGTCTAATGCAAAGTGTGATATGAGGGGTTGTCAACTTGTATTATATTGTAAAAGTCTGTCCTTCAAGACAACTCTTATCATTTCTAGAAGTAATGTACTGATTAAGCAGCAGCACCTCTATATTTCTACATACATTCTGCTTCTGTCCAGTATAAATACTGTGGTGAAGTCAAACACAGGGGACATGACGTTGCATTGGAAAACTATTAGTGCCGATTATTTAAACTAAAACCACCGTGTAAACTGCGAACAATTTAAAATCAAAATGTTATTTTCACTTTATGATGCTCTGGAGGTTCACACCCTCAGACAGCCTGACCTGGATCCAACCAGTAAGCAGCAGATTTAACGAAGTTAAAGCAGTTAAGTGTGTGTTCTGGCAGCTCTCAGCTGATTACAGGACTGTGGTGTTCACAGTGGTCAGTCTGCTGGACGACAGCTTGTTCCTATAAAAGAATCTGCCTGTTCTACACTTAGTGATCAAGACATCCTAACAACTACTGGCCAGACAACCACGAGACTGTAATAACGATGAAATCTGAACAACGGAAAAGACTGAACAGAACAAGTGACTTACCTGCCTCTTGAGAGGCTCATGATGCTGCCATTAGCGTGCTGAGGTCCAGATCTGCAGTGTTGTTGAGGCTGGCACAGGCGGGTTTGGTCATTCAGCATCTTTAAACCCCTAAAAGACAGCTTTTAAAATATGAATCCATGCCAGATCTGTAAAACAATTAAAGAAAAAGTGTCAAATACACCCAGAAACACTGCTTTGTTTTACAATTATGGTCAAAAATAAAAAGCTTATCATCAGCACTTTATTTTCCGTATGTCCCAGAAGTCGGTATATCGGCCTGAAAATAGCTGAAATGCACCCAGTGAGGGACTGAATGGGAGCATCATCTTGCAAATTGGTGCTTAATTTGCACAAATAAAATACTAAATGATGAGGAAAATGAGAAAATTGATGTATTAAAGTGTCAAATGTCTTGATTTATCTGACAATTTTTACTTGGTTTATCAAAACTTTTTGCTTACTATGAACTTATTCTATTTTTTAAGTCTCGTGCATTTTTCTTTTAACTGGAGAGATTTGCTTCCATATTGTTAGTTGTGTTGGTGAATTTTAACGCTAAATTTGAACCAAACTAGCAAACTAAAAGGCCAGGACACTAGGTAGTATGGCAGGCTAATGTAGCAGGCTAAACCAACTACCTTAAACACCAATTTTACAAAAAAAAGGATTTCAAGTTGTGTGTATTATCAATGATTGCTTGTAGCTTAAGTTAGCTGCACTAGCTAGAGCAGCTAAATAAAATCAAATAATGTAAATAAATTACTTTTTAGCATGTAGCATAAGTTAGCCATACTAGCTAACACAACTAAACAGCGTCAGTTGACAATAGTTTGTAATTAATATAAACGGCCTGTTAGCATGTGGCCAAAGTTAGCCACACTGGCAAACATTGCTAAATATAGTTAATCAATTATATGTTTAGTACTACCATTAACAGTCTGTTAGCATGTAGCATAAGCTAGCCACATTAGTTAGCTAGCTAGCTAATGTCAATTAACAATATAGGCCGTATTTAACAGAAAATGTCCGTTAGTCTATAGTACCATAAATTAGCCACACTTGCTAACATAGCTTAACAATTTAAATCAATGTTATTATTCGTATTAACATTCTAGTAGCCTGTAGCATCAGTTAGCCACACTAGCAAACGTACATAATATAGTCAGTTTAGTTTAAGACAAAAACAAAAGCTGTAAAACGTCCCTTTCACTGAGCCAATCTCCATTTAAAAACACGGAGTTTTTAATTTCTACTGTCTCGCCGGTGAAAAGACACAGATAGAACAATATTTTCAACATATTTCTACTAATTGTGACCCTGTCTTCAGTTCGGCATACATTCAGTACAATGCACAAGTCATTCAGACACTGAACAGTAATTTAGTACCATTGCTAGTCCAAAATTGCGACTGGAGACACAAATCTCACCACCTGCAGACAGTTTGGAGTTTGTGCTTTCTGTAGCGATATTTACCTCCAACGGCATCCGAAGTTCATATCAGAGTCTGTGGCTGAAAATAAAATCATTATTAGGGCGATAAAACAGAGCCAAAGGCGAGAAAAGCTGCACCTGAAATCTAATTAATCAAAGACAACAGGTGTGCTGTGTACCGGTGTCTCTGCTGCCCAGAACCAAGTCTGTAAGGCTCCAAACATATTCATTAATAATTCATTTAAGGATTCAGCTCTATCAAAAACATAACTTTCTTCATCTAAACACCTGTATGATGTCATTATTCAGCTGTGATCAAAGCTGTACACTAAATTAAAACGTTCACTCTGCAAGACTTCACACTTTCAGTCATTGAATTTAGCTTCAACTGCACATTATAAATCTATGTATCAGCCAAACATCATGTTTTAACATCTTAAGCTGCAGTGACCCATCAATTATTATTAGACAATAATCAATAATAATTGAATGTTGAGGGAAGAAATCCTGCTGCATGATAAGTACTTTTCCTTTTAGTTGTTTTTGTATGATGGACTTCTGCATTAGTATTTTAATACTGTGGTGTTATTTTTTACCTTAAAAATTAATCTAACCTGGAATGACTTGTTCTTGTTTTACATGATTTATTTGCTCTAACTTTAAAACACTCAATTTTATCTGGTTTTTTTATATCTTAATCCCCATCTTTGTTTTCTTACTCGGCTGTATTGTAAATAAGGCCTTCGTAAATCAATGTATTCAGATGTTGAACCACCTGGACACCTGTGTGAAGACACTTCTAGCAGACTGTTGCCTGGTTTGAGCTGTTTTGGCTCCACCTGGTGGTTGAATCACAGCACTGCAGTTTAAATCTGCTGTTAATTCAATGTTGTGCAGTGAGATTTATGTTTGCTATATAAAAAAGAAAAAAATCCCTGTAAAACCAGCTTTTTCTATGTACAAATAAATTTTCCTTGGGTTCCTTGAAAGGTATTTATGCAGTAATTTTCTCTTTGTGCTGTTTTGTGTCCCGTTTTGTTTTGAGATTGTTTGCGTTCATTTTGCCTATTTGTGCTAAATTTGTGATCATTCGTGGTCATTTTGTATCTTTTTGTGCTTATTTTGTGTCTAATTTTGTGACTATTTGTGGTCATTTTGTGTCTCTTGTTGGTTATTTCGTGTCTATTCTTGTTCATTTTGTGTCTACATTGCAACTTTTGCATCCATTTGTGTTGATTTTCTATTTTGCAATTTTTTTTTAATCTCATTTCAGTCATTTTGTGATTATTTGTGCTTATTTTGTGTCCCATTTTGTGACTATTGCGTATTCATTTTGCATCTATTTATGTTTATTTTTCTTTATTTTGTGTCCAATTTTGGTCAGTTTTTGTCTATTTGTGTTCCTTTTGTGTCTGCTCTGGTCATTTTTTGATTATTTGCATTCACTTCATGTCTATTTGTGTTAATTTTGTTTCTTCTGGCATTCATTGTGTTTGTTTTCTGACTATTTTTATTATTTTCTCTCTTTTTGTCTATTTGTGCTTTTGTGTTTTCATTGTGCATCCATTTGTTTATTGGCTTGTGTTGCTTTCGGGCCGTTTTTAATCTCTGAAGTTCTGAGTCATTTTGAGGCTTATTGCAGTGATTCTTGTCCGTTTGTTTTATATAAATTTTTCTCTCTTTCTTTTTTAGGTAATTTGTGTCTATTTGTGGTCACGTTGTGTCAACCCCCAAGCTGCTGTTTAATAAAATCCTAAATCTTCTTCTCAGGGCAAAATGAATTTCCAAAACTTAGCATCAGTGCACAGATCAAGCAGCCGTCACCTTGTTAAGTGGAAAACATTTTTAAGATTTTGGCCTACAGAGAACGTCGCTAGTGGGTTGAGGGACAGATGGATAAAAATAAGAGATGTGTGACAGTGACTGACAGACGATATGTTTTTATCTGAAATATACATTTTAATTAGAAACTAGTGCAGACAATAAGAGAATATTTGTAGCTGCAGCTGTGTGTAACCAGCTTCGTTTGAAGAAAATAGCACCTAAACTCATGAAAGGCTCCTGGAGGAGGCGTTCGGTCAGTAACAGGTGGATTTAGTCCGACTGGAAGCTCCACAGAAAGTTCCTCACAGAGCTGAAACAGAACATGCAGAAAGCAGCTTCCGGTGACGAGGAGCTCCAACGGTTTCCCTCGTGTGCTGGGGTTTGCAGTTAAACTGTGTGAATGAAGGTTTGGCGTTTCTCCTCGAACAAGAACTTGCTGTTAAAGGTTCCCAGTTCAGGCTCCCTCCTCCTCTTCATCGGCTCACACACAGGTTCTCGCACTCCTTCTGCGTCGTGAAGCGGTTCCCGTTGCCGCCACAGCCGCCGTACCAGAAGCGAATGCAAATGCCACTGTTGCTGTCGTAGAACCACTGCAGGGTGTAGTTCTGGCAGTCACCAGCGTCCCCTGCGAGCAGACAGACGTCTGACAGAGACGACAGGAGACACATCATCGAGTATTAGTAAAGAATCTCAGTCACCCTGCTTCCTGCTGCTAAAGATAGTTCACATTTTCATTTAGCTCATGCATAACACCTGATCAGTCCAAGAAAACAGTAAAAATTGTGACTCCCCAGACACAAAATCTTCTCTGAGCAGAGACCGACAGGAGGTAAGAGGACAAAACCCAGCTTACAAGCAACTATCCATCTTTTATACAAAGAGCCAACATATGTACTTCTGGCCAGTTTAGAATCACCAGTTAACTTCAGCATGTCTTTGGACTGTGAGAAGCAGAAGCACCTAAACAGGGAGAACATGCAGACACATGGAGAGATTCAAACCAGAACCTCCCAACTGTGAGGCGACAGTGCTAACCACCGCACCATTAAAGGCACCACAATAACCTTAAAAGTAACACTTTTAACACATTCTAGGACTCTGTAGTTGGTTGTCGTTACTCCAAGTCTCTTTGTGGCTGTTGTGTGTATCTGTGGTCATTTTGAGGCTCTTTGCAGCGGTGTTTTATCTAGCTGTGTTTACTTTGCATGCCTTTTTCTCTGGTTAGCATCTCTTTGTGGTATTTCTAATCTCTCTGTTGTCGCTTAGTGTGTCCTTCAAGATGTTTTGAGTCATTCATGCATGAATCGGTTTGGTCTTTACCTCTGGAGACGAAGCTGTCCAACGGTGTCATCGGCACGACTTTCACATCTGTCAGAGACAGCAGTCAAACAGAAGCTTTGTAAAACGATTTTAACCAACAGCACATTTAATTCTGGGAACTCTGACACTGAGCTGCTGTACACAAGTTTCATAAAAGCTGTTTACCACTACTGAGTTCAGGAGCTGAATTAACCATAAAACTGAACCTGTCACTGATCCAAACACCAGAAAACCACAGCAGCAGTTTACAGACATCAACGAAGATAATTACAATCCACTGACAATTTTGATTCCATCAATCAACATCTGATTATCGAAATCAGGGGTGTCAAATCCTGGTCCTCGAGGGCCACTATCCTGCATGTTTTAGATGTTTCCGTCTTCTGACACCTGATTCAAATGATCAGGATCGTTATCAGGCTTCTGCAGAGCTTCATGATGAGCTGATCATTTGAATCAGGTGTGTTGGACGAGGGAAACATCTAAAACATGCTGGACTGTCGCCCTCGAGGACCAGGATTTGACACCCCTGATCTAAATCGATCAGTCTCATGTTTTTCTAACTGTAAATGTAAATAAACCACACGCAGAACCAAACCAGAAGGTAGGTTTAATTTAAGTGCATCTGCAGTGTCTTCATGTGTAGTTTTCCAGTTTCATGTGCAATAAATAAATGTTCAGTTTTCTAATTTCATCTGCAATATTTCAATTTTATGTGCAAATTTTCAGTTTTATTTCTATTTGATTTCCATGTCTATTATTCTACTTCATGTGCAAAGTTTGATTTTCACATTCAATATTTCAACTTCATGTGCAGTGTCTATTATAATTTCATGTGAAAAATTATATTACAACACAATGTTACTTTACTACTTCAGTTTCACTGCCATTATTACTTTTAATTTTAGCTGACTTAATTGTATTTTGATTTTTGCTAATGCTTATCTCTCTCTGCATTCATTCTCATGTTATTTAAATTTTCTGAGGAACATTTGGCACAAGAATTTCCCTCAGGACTAATAAAGTTCTAGCTTGTCTCATCTCATTTGATCTTATCTTAACACACTTTTGGACTTGGATCTGCACGTGCAATAAGAAAAACGTAAACTATCACATACTGATTGATGTCGATTCAAAAGTCCCCAAAGCCCAACGGTTTAAAATCCTACTTAGACTTGTGTAACATTCTGAGAGCTGAATATTTACTTGATCAGGACAGTTCAAGTGTTCTTGATCTGACTCTTTGCTGCCGTCTTGGCACAAACTCCATCCTTCTGGCCTGAGACAAAGATAAACTGACTGACTGCAGCTCTGACAGACAACCAGTGTGTGTATACATGAGTGTTTGTGTGTTTTTGTGTATAAATGGGGATTTGTGTGTTTATGTTACCAGTGAATTCAGCTGCCTGCTGTGAACTCTGTCCGTCTGCTCTGCTCACAGAGTTGATGGCGTCCAGCTGAACCGTCGGGATCGGCATGTCGACCTGAGGGTCATCGTTGAGCTCTTCCTCCAGCTCTGCAGAGCCCTGACTGAACACACAGCGGCAGACACACACCGAGTCACCACAGTGTGTTTCTGAACAACACAATTCAACAGATCATGTGTGTGTTCAGACCCAAAAATCTTAGCATTTTGAATTTTAAATGAGCCCACAGTGAGGAAAAATGAGACACCCAGAAGCTGCATGTGGAGAGTTGATCTGCCTAAAGAATAATCCTAAATGTTCTGATGTTATGTCTGTCTATCCTGATAAAAAAATATCTCTGAATATTACAGCTGCAGCTAAATGAATGAGAAATCTGACACCTTCAGAGGGTTTTGGCATTAAAGATCTTGATCCACCCTCATTGTTTCTAAAATATAAAATCCAAATTCAGCTGTGCTCCCAGTTGAGTCTCACACTGACAGGCAGATTCAAACACAAGTCAAATGTAATGTAAACATCTTCAAAGAAATACAATCCACCTTTAACCCAAAGTTTCAGATGTTGTAGGACCTGTAAATCACCACATTAATAATTTCTGCTCTTATCTGAGGCTGAAATTCCAACAGCTTCTTCATCACGGCTGTTATCTTCCTCTGACAGACGGATGAGTCGTTACGTCACATGTTCTCAGCTCTGCCGGCCCTCTGATGAAACACAAGTGTGTGAAAGTTTGTTCCTTTGTTTGTGTGTGAATCTTTGTACCCGTATAAGAAGAACTGAGAGTCATCCCGGTCTGTCAGCTGCCTGCAGGTTGGCTGCAGCGAACGTGGAGGATACGAGTGGATTCCCTCTGAAATGAACACAGAGTCATACGTGTTTGTGGCTGGTTACAATCAATAAATTCTGATACTTTTTATTATCTATGTTGATTTGCCTCGTAACACTTTCTGTCTACTGACTTGGAGAACTTGCTTTTAAAATTTCGCATGTAAAAAATCTGCTCGGCAATAAAACTGATTCTAAATGAGAAGAAATGTGAACTGAACGTGCAGCAAAGTGACGTCTTACTGTTCAGGGCGGACAGGAAGGTTCTGAAGAAGCGCTGGGTGTAGCCCTGCTCGCCGGCCGTCATCCTGCTGACGTGGATCAGGTGCTGCTGTAGCGGCAGACCGGCCAGCTCCTCCACCTGCGTCCGGTTATAGTGATCGCTGACTGTCACAACAAACAGAGCCACCCCCTCGCACTTGGCCTTCTGGGAGATGTAGTGCAGGTTTTCCTGGTCCTCCCAGGCTGTCGGGGTTCCCACCACGACCAGCAGAGCCTTCCTCCTAAACGCCTGGCTGGCCTTCAGCAGCACCTGCTTCAGGGTGTAGTCCAGTGTCGATCCCAGCGAGAAGGAGCCGCCCTGCTGCCGCATCTTCTGGATCAGATGTGTCCTCATCAGCTCCTGGTTCTTGAAAGTTTCCAAGCCAAACTCCAGCTTGGCTTTCCGGGCACCACTCGACTGGACCACGGCCACTCGGGCCAGGCTACCGACTTGGTTGGGCTGAGGGCTCACGACCAGCTGCTCCACCACAGAAATCAGCAGCTGCTGGACGCCGGCGTACTGGTCGGCCGGCATCTCCCTGGAGCTGTCGGCCACCATGACCAGGTCCACGTCCACCTCTTGAGGACGCACTGGCTCCTGGATGAAGAAGCACTCCTCTAAAGGTCTGCACGGGTCTGAAACAAACAACATCACAGAACAGCACTTATCTTTGTGTTTAAAGTTAACGATTTAAAGTTCTGACTAAACCTGCCTGTCTACTTCAAAAGTTTAGCACAAAAGCATACATTAAGCTAATAATAAATACCATTTATATATGTATATGCACTTTTCAACCAAATTTTTAAGATTTACTGACACACAGTTATTTGTTCTGTTGCAACACTGAACTGTAAATTTACACATTTCTTAAAGCATTTAAATCTGCAAAAATAATTGTTCTTTTACTGATTTTTTCCTCTTTTCTTAAGTTACAGACAACACCTGGCAAAATCACCACAGAAATGCTAAATTTACATATTAATCCTAAAAAACAACAACAACAAAAAAACAGGTCAAATGCATCCACATCAAAAAATGTGTATTTTTACAAACCATAATTTGTTCTATTACAACGTGTGATAGTTTTACTGTATTTGAATTATCTGAAAACAGCATTATCTTGCAGATATTTACTGTTTTTTTCACAGTTTTTGAATATTACAGTATTCCACCTTCTAACATATTTTTCTGACACTCTTGCTGTCAGACTTTCAATGTTTTTTGACAGAATTCTTCTTCACATTGTAGTTTTGCTAATACTGCCAGTGTAAATCACTGGCATTGGATCAGGTGCTGCCAGACCAACAGAATCGCTCTTCAAAAAAGCTGTAAAAGTATTAGATTGAAAATCCTTTTCCTCCCATCACTGCCCTATTCTCCAGAAATACAACATTTTAAGTTTTGATCATTTTAAAAAGTTTAAACTCGCTTGCTCTGTATATAAGATCCTGCATGGACTTGCTCCACTGCCTTTGGGTGAGTTTATTATGTTCAGATCCAGCACCAGGGAGAGTTGGGAGAACAACCAGAGCCCCCACTAGAGGTGACTGAGGTGACCACTTAGACACAAAACTTTCAGCAAAGTTTATCAGTCAAAAGGTACCGAGGAGCTGAGATTCCAGCTCCAATAAGAGACTGTACCACTTTTAACACTTTCAAAGTCAATCTAAAAAAAGTGGCTGAAAAGAAACCAGATCTGTCAGCACTAATTTTAAATTTCAGCTTTTATAATGTCTCTTAGTGTTCTTTGTTACTGTCACTGGTGTGTGTCAGCCGTCCAGTTCCTCTATCGTGTTGTTAATTTTTTGTATTTTTCATCTGTAGTGTTGTCATTGTAATGTTATTTCTTCTCACCTACCAGTGACTTGGCTAATTCTGGCATATTTACATTTACATATTCATTAATATGCACTGTCTCTTTTAAATAAAATAAAGTAAATGTTAATGAAGCAGGAGACTTGGTTTTTACCATAACAGAGCACACAGTTCCTGACCCTCCTCAGATCAGCAGTTTCGTCCTCCCGACTCCTTAGCACCGTGAAGAGGGAATGTCCAGTGTCGTCGATCTGAGAGGAAACAGCAGCTCCTGTTAATAACTTTTAGCAGCAACAGGTTTACTTTTAAGACCTGATAGCTAAAAAAGGGACACTAACCTCCATCGCTTGTCTAATTTCAGCGATGTTCCTTCGAGAGATGACTGCCGGGAAGATGTTCAGACCTCGGTACTCCATCATGGCGGTGACAATCTCGTTGGTGTCCTCTGACTGCCCGGTGGAGAAAAAGACAGCTACCTTCCTCATCCTCAGCCCTGAACGGACCCGTTTGAAGAGGTGCTGACCCACAAAGTGCATGGCGGCTCCCAGATGGCGCCGGCTCGTGGTCCGCTCCAGGGCGATGTTTCTCACAGCATCTTCCAGCTGAGCCTTGCGGCGGTAGTCCTGGAAGCGGATCAGGTACTTGGTGTAATCGCTGTATCCCACCACGGCCACGCGAGCGCCGTTCGGACAGTTGCTCTCTGCGATCTTGAGATTCTTCAGCAGCGAGAGGAGGGCCGAGCGCTGCGTCTCAAAGTCGTCCAACGTCACGTCATTTGACATGTCCAGACCGAACACCAGCTCAGTGGGGTAGGCCGGACACAGTGACTCACCTGGAGGAGGTAATGTGGACGACTGGATAAATTGGTGAAGGTGAGATCACACTGAAATACATTTTAAAATTCAGTTTCAAAGTATTCAAGTGTGGTTATATCCAAGTTATTGACACTTTTGTGTCAAATGTGGCCAAAACAGTTAAAAATCTAGAAAGTAATGCACAAAAGTGTAAAGAAAAACCCTCAATATTAATGCATAAAAGTGTCAAATGTTTGGATATCAGTGCACAAAAATGTCAAAAATCTGGGTATCATTGCACAAATGTGTCGAAAACCTGGGTATTAACACACAAAAGTATCAAAAATCGATGTATGTATGCACAGATGTGTCTAAAAATACAAAATAAGACACAAAAGTGTCAAAAATCTGGATATTAAAGCACTAAAAGTCAAAAACTGACATAGTAATGCTTAAAAGTGTCAAACATCTGGATATGAATGTACAAACGTGTCAGAATTGATGTTTTAATGCACAAATGTGTCAATAATCTGTATATTTACAAAATAACACATAAAAGTTTCAAACATCTAGATATGAACGCACAAATGTGTCAATAGCCGAGATATGAATGTAGAGAAGTATCAAAAGCCTACAAAGTAATACACAAATGTGTCAAACATTTGGATATGAAGTCACAAACATATGAAAAACCTTGATATTACTGCACAAAAGGGACAAAAAATCTGGATATTAGCGCACAAATGTGTCTCAAACCTATACATTAATGCACAAGAGGGTCAAAATTGGACTGCGAGCAGGGACGATTTGGGTAGAAAGGGTTTTGGGGCAAAGAGTTACACCATCTGAAGTCAACAAACTCTGGCCTCAAATTGAAAAATGGTCTTGAGTACAGAGAGGAATAAACTTCCACAGATTCTCGTGTCGAATAACAGCAACAGAGAAACGCAGCTCTGTTAGTCGCGTTTATCTGATCCCTGATGCTAATTGATCGGAGGTTGGAGCACTCACTGTGTTTGGATATTTAACTTATATTTCTCTGGAACTGAAGCAGCAGAGTGCACAGACCTCTGCACAACATGCACCACACAAACACACTAGCTTCAAACTGATGAGAAGGCGTTATGTAACCAGCAGCCTCCATCCAGAATCAACAGGAGCTGCAGACTGGAACAATTACACTCAAGAAATTTAACTGAAAAGGTTCAAGTGTTTAAACGTTTTCGTCTTGATCTCACTGTTGTGGAGCAGCAGAAATGTTGCCCTGTACTCACCATATCTGCTGTATCTGACACAACGGAGAAATACATACCCTTGCAACAAACTGTGGAAGAGAAAATAACATTTACAGAGCAGGAGTTAGTTATCTCAGGACGCAGTTTTGCATCTTAAAAATAAAACAAGTCATGAACAAACACATGGAGACACTAAAATGAGACGTTTTTGTGTCTCAGGTATCGACACTCACCACAGTTGTCTCTGATGAAGTTGATCATGTCGCACTCCTGAGAGAACAGAAGACAACACATGTTAAGTATGAACGTATTTAACATCAGCGGGTGTGTTAAATTTAAGGTGGACTTACAGTCTTTTCTCTGTCTCCAGGAGGACCTCTGGGCCCCTGCAAGGAGGAAAAACAGAGATACTGGAAACTTGTGTCATCATCTATTAAATTCTGTGGCTGCAAAACCTTCTGACAGCCAAACCGGCTTCTTGAAAACCTTAAGTTAAGATTCTCCTTCAAATCAAATCAGTTGAATAAAACACTCTTTAAGTCTTGTCTTTAAGGTTCACCTCAGGGTCATTCCATCTCAAATCATCAGATTTTATAGAACAGTTTCTGCTCGACTATTTCTGATTTGCCTGAAATTTTTATATATAGAGATATTTCTGAATTTTGGCTTGATATATGAAACCGTTTCAGATTTTTTTTTTCTAAATTGACCCACTTACAGCAGTTTTTTTTTTTGCTTATTTAATTTTGAGACTGTTTAAGCAAAAATATGTCATTCATTTTCTAAATCTCATTTTTTAATTTTCACTATTATGTCATTGATTCAGAATCTGCAATGTTGGACAAGTGGATCAAATAGTCTGGAATGATGGGTGAGTTTAAATATTAAAAAAATGATAATGTAAAAGTCATCTAGTGATATTTTCTGAACCGTAAGTAGCTGCATGTTCTACTTGGATTAGACCATCTACCAATATTTTAGTTTTTGTGGTGCAGCTTTTCTTACCTGCTTAATCAGGTATGAAAGATCAACACAAATATTAGTATTTCGTATTAAAATCATCGTATACGTCCTGATGTTTGTCTGCTGGAGAAGGATTTTCTGATTCATGAGAGTGATGGTGTGTTTTAAAAGATTTAGGCCCCCATCCACATGAAGCCAAATAAATACGGAGCTGTTTCAGTAAACGTGCTGTCCACACAAATTCACCTGATATGTCTGAAAACGATAAAAAACACATGCTAGGCCTGCTGGCGGCGGGACTTTAGGCATGCACAGAAAGCAGTACGCAACACTGTACGGCGCCATTGTTGTTGTCATCTTCTGAGTTTGGCCCTTGCGCATTTATCGAGAGGTGGAGCTATAACTCAAGCGTGTCAGAAAAAGAAGCGGACAGGGCGTAACAACGGTGCCACGTAAACGGCATTTTGAGATCTTTGCACTCTGAGATCTAGGTTCAGAAATGATAATTTTCAGACCCCCTAAATGCCGGCTTCGTGTGAATGATAAACAGGTTTGATGAACTATTTGTGCGTTTAGGCCTGGGTTCATCTTCATGTGGATACAGCCTTAAACTCACGTCGTGTCCTGGACCTCCTGGACCTCCAGTCATGCCTGATTCTCCCGGCCGGCCTGAATCCCCCTGCATTGATCACATGTAAAAACACAGCTGAAGCAAAAACCTTTTCTTACATGAGCACATCACAGTTAAATCAGCGCTTACATTGCGACCAGGGGTTCCTTTGCGTCCTGGATTTCCTTTAGATCCCGGCTCACCGTCCCTACCCTGAAAACAAGGAAACTTAAACACAGCCGTGTCCGAACAGTTTGAACTCCAACATGCTTCTCATGTCTTTGGTGTGAGGTCGGGCAGCATTGAGATTCAGTTGTTGGAAAATGGAAGGACTCACCCCAGGACCGGGGAAACCAGGGAACCCAGGATCTCCCTGTAGAAAAGAAGCAAAAAGCAGTAATTGAATTGGGGATTTGTCCAATAATACTTTTCAAGAAACAGACAATATCAAAAAACTTTTTTATTCTCAGCTGAGGTGGAAAAGTTGATGAATTAAACATCACTGAAGCTTCAACTGGAGCTCTCTCATAATTATCCAGCTGTTCGTCTCCTAACATTTTCATAGCAGGACTGGATGGAAACAAGCCTTCAGTCTAAGTTTCCTCTAGTTACTTCAAGGTGTTACATTCAACTCTACCTTTGCACCTTTACGTCCAACAGGCCCAAATACGTCTCTGCCATCCTGACCCTGAAACAGACAGACAGAGTCTCAAACTGGACTATATATAAACAGTTTAAACCCACTTTACAAATTGGCTCCATACCGGTAATCCTATGGGTCCCACTTGTCCTTGAACACCTTTAGGACCCGGATCTCCTGGTTGGCCCTTAAACAAGAACATACAGGTTAACAAACCTCCTTCAGAACATTCAGTTGTAGTCCAGTTTCAGGCATTTTTGACTGCTGACCAACGAAACTTGGAGGAAAATCTTTATTTAACTACATTTAAATTACTACTTTGGTATCCCAATGTCTGCTGTAAGTGTTGTCTAAACACTTTTAAGTTTATTTGAACTTATTTTGTTTTCTATGAGCCACATCAGCTCGTCCAAACTGAAATATCTCCACAACAACTGGACGCCGTTTTGTTTTCTACAGACATTTATGATGAAGTAATGAATCCTGGAGATCAGTCACGTAACAGTTTAACATTTATCAGCTGAGTTTGACTATATGTAATTAAAATTAATGTCATTCTGACTGGCCAAAACCACAGTTACAGATCTCTGTAATTCAATTTGTACTAGTCAGAAAGATACCTCCAGACATCACTTATCAGACACTTATAGTGCAGTCTTGACATCTCTTGCCAGACAGCTTAACACTATGGCTAGTCATTTTAGCATTTAACAGCTACATTTGACTGTCCACAATTTAAATTACAGGTATTGAAAACATCCTTTTGGCTTATTTCACCATGACTAGTGAGAGTTTGT
Source organism: Dascyllus trimaculatus (assembly GCA_024666655.1). Lineage (NCBI taxonomy): Eukaryota > Metazoa > Chordata > Actinopteri > Pomacentridae > Dascyllus > Dascyllus trimaculatus. The sequence goes on along the minus strand of CM045451.1, from coordinate 11,714,436 downwards.
ATTCTATGTAAAACCATTGTTGGAGATCTCAGTAATTCAGCTTGGACTAATCAGATTAATACCTACAGATGTCACTTATCAGACACTTATAATGCAGTCTTGACAGCCTTCACTAGGCAGCTTAACTCGATGGCTAACTGCTGAAACAATAAACAACTGAGTTTGACTGCTAAAAATTAAAACTACAGATATCACAAACATCACTGTGACTAGCAAGAGTTTATATCCCAGATATAACTCCAGAATATTTAGTGATCTCACTAATTCAGTTTGGACTAGTCAGAATAACAGCTACAGATACGGCTTATCAGACGCTTACAATGCAGCCTTGACATCCCTTGTCAGACAGCTTAACATTATGGCTAGTTGCTTGACAATCCAAAATTAAAATTACAGATATCAACAACGTCATTAAGACTAAGTCAAGAGTTTTTTTTCAACATATCTGTGACGTCATTCTGACCAGTCAAACCACAGTTGGAGACCTCTGTAATTTAGTTTGGACTAGTAAGAGTATGAAAATGATGCTGCATACCTTCTGTCCGTGAGGGCCACGACTTCCAGGTTGTCCCGGGTTTCCAGGTTCTCCGTGTTCACCCTGAAGAGAAACCGACAGACCAGAAGAGTTGAAACTGTTTGTTATATTCACATCAGCAGTCTGGAATAAAGTAGGGTAGTGATGAGCTGACCTGAGGGCCAGGAAAACCAGGAATTCCATTTGGTCCATCTTCACCAGATTCTCCACGGCGTCCCTGCAGAGAAAACACGGTTCAGGACAGTGATCCCCCCCACCAGAACATCTGAACCACAGTCCACACAATCCTCAGTTAGTGTCATTATCATTATATGCTACCATATTATTGATATTTATCTGGTGTAATTATCCTTAAACAAGCATCTACTATTGTGTGTTTGACTAATTATTATTACACAATATGTACGATGTAAGCCTCTATACATATCCTTAGACACGGTGCCTTTTCGACATATAATATATCCTTACATTCTAATACATATTATACTTACTACATTCTAGAAAGCAATTGAAGAGAACTATTCCCGCCCCTAATTGAATGCACGTTAGCAAGGTATGATTAGATTAGATAAATGTTTTAAATTGAGTTGGTTTGACATAATAATGTTGCATCAACTTAATATTATGTGTAATTTCAACTCATTTCTGTGTTACTTGATTTAAACCTAAATTCAAGTTGGGGCAACTTAATAAAACTGGTTTGATAACTTAATATTTCTTCAGCTTGAGTTCAGGATTTCAAGTCTCCTCCCCCATCTACTAAACTTTGGAACAACTTAATTTCTACGTTTGTCAACTTACATACTTTGTGTTTACAGTTATGGTAATTAAGTACATAATAATTAAAAATCCATTTTGAATGACATGTAAATATTAGTTGGAACGACTTTTTATTTTTTGAATAATCAACTTAATTTACCTATCATTAGGTAATTAAAATATATTAAATTGCAGAGAAAAAGGTTCATTCAAGTTGAGTGAACATATTGCAATTTCAAGTTAATTTTTCTATTTTCACACTCATGAATAATTTCAGATGTTGATGAATTTCATTTGGTAACACTGGTAACTAATAATATAATAATAATAGATAATTTTATCAGAAGCTATTGCACCTAAAAAAATTCATGCAAACTGTTTAGGTTGAGCCCAAACATTAATTTTAAAGTGCGCTGTTAAACTATCCTGTGCGAAATTATTTATTTCATTAAATGATGCAACTATCCAGTGCTAATTCCTGTGTGTAATTCTGTGCAATTGTATTTATCTACTTTTAGTTCCATTTTTAACTTATAGAGTTTAAATTCTACACCCTGTGCATGTTCTACAGTTATGTATAGAATTATTCATCATGCCATATCTGTATACATAAAAGGTATCCAGTGTTAATTAGTGTCTTTATCATTTCATTATTATCTTTATTCTGTTTTTGTATATTTTGTCTTGCTTCATTCGTATCCATCACTCATCACTTCCCCCTTTCTGCTTATGTCTTCTGAGCTGCTGCAAAGTGTGAATTTTCCCAGTGAGCGGTGAATAACCACCAGAACCCCCTCCTTCCCCCACATCACCCCCGTTCTCCAGCAGCTCCACTGGCTCCCGGTAAAATTCAGAACCGCCTTTAAAACCCTCCTCCATACCTTCAAAGCCATCCACAACCTTGCCCCCTCCTATCTGTCTGATCCGTTTTGCCACAAATCTAGACTAAAAGCCCATCTGTTTAAAACTGCGTTCAGACTGTAATTTCACTTCCATTTTAATGTTGTCTTCTTTGTCTGTTGTTTCTATTTATTTTATTGTGTTTTCATTCTCTATAAAGTGTCCTTGAGTGTTTTGAAAGGCACTGTTAAATAACATGTATTATTATTACTTATATACTGTGTGATCTCCTCACATCAAGACATGGAAGCCTGGATATGCCAAGACCAGGGTGCCAACTAACACTTGTTTCCATTTTTGATTATTTTCTGGGTTAATCGATTAGTTGTTCGATATATAAAACGTCAGAAAATGGTGAAGTGTTGATCAATGTCCAAAATGCCAAATGTCTTGTTTTGACTGTTTTTATTATAAAATGACTCAAACTGATTGCAGTTGGTGTAAAAAATAGTTAGTGATTAATTGCTGGTTGAACAAAAGAAGTGTTTTTAAAGACGTATCCTTCAACTTTAAGACACTGTGATGGACATTTTCACCATTCTGTGACATTTTAGAGACAAAACAATAAAATTAATTTAAAAAATAACCAGCAGATCAATCACTAACAAAAATAACTGTTTGTTATTGCCTGAAAGAGCGTGAGAAATATATATTTAATAGTAATTATTTGGGGATTTATGATAAAATCCCATCACACCACAAACAACTGCAACTAACCATCATCATTTTCACTGTCATTATTCTGCTGGTTATTTCCTCGATAAATCAAATAGCTGCTTGGTCAAAAAAGTGTCATAAAATTCAGAAAAAATATTGATTAAGCCCAAAGTGAAGACCCTAAACTTCATTTTTTGTCCAAAACCCAAAGATGTTTAGTTTACTTTTATAAAGGAGGAAAGAAACCAGAAAAAAAATCCCATTTAAGAAGCTGGAATCAGGGAATTCAGAGCTGTTTTTCTTTCAAAGATTACTTAGACTGATTAACTGATTATCAAAACAGTTGATTAAGTTATTAGTTGCAAATCTAGCCAAGACATATGACTGTGAATTTCGAGTCTGGGACATAAGAGAGTTAAGTCTTTAAACCTGATAGCTGCTGATTACTTCCATTTATTATAAAATGTTTTCACAGATGCAGCCCATTAAATGTTACAAAGCTATTCAGTGGAAAGCAGTGGCCTCACAACAGGAGAACTGGATAGCTTAATGCAGCATTGGCGCTCTAATAGTTCAACTAGCCTCTTTCACACACACATGGTTACTATTTCTGTAAAGAGCTTCAGTGAATTTCTCTGGAAGTCTGTCGACCTGCCAAACAAGTTATCTCATGAATCTGCAGAGCCCACCAACTCTACTTTCCTACAACACCACATCCTTTGTGAGCGAAGAGATACCGACACCCTGTAACCCGCCTGCATTAATCTTGATTTATGTCCCTGTGTGATCGCTGAATGTTTTTTCAGGAAACATTTGTTTGTCTGCACTGGATCTGACTGTGTGCAGCTGCTCTAAATGGCTCCTTGCTGAATAAAAAACGCACACAGTCTGTATTTGGATGTTTTCAACTCAACTCAACTGTCTTCAACAATCACAGCAAGTGTGACACAGATGGTCCCTGAGATCCCGAACCCCGAAACCCAAGGGGAGCAGATAAATCACCTTGGAGTTTGAAATCAGCTTGTGCTCAGTAAATCAGCTTGTGTGTAAGAACAAGCATGTCGCGTTTCCTTTGAATTCATGCACACATGACCTCATCTGGATGCAGGGAATCATCACCATGCTGCATGCAAGCAGATGAACATGTGGCAAGGCACTATTATAGTGACTGGGTGCAAAGGAAATATGCTATCATTGGAGAACAAAGGAACTGACATGAAACGGGCCTAAATACCTAGGCCTGGACAGAGTCTTTCCAGAATCTGCATTGAACAGAGGCTCATCCCCTACTGTATTGGTCAGCCATTCCGGGTACCAAGCCAATAAAGGGAAGGGACAGAAAGCATATGAGCACTGGCAACGAAGATCGGAGCACCTTTATATTAATATTAATTAGCTTAGAAAGCCTAAGATTAATGGATTGCTTATGTTTATCTTAAGAGACAGAGAGGTAATGCATGACAAAATTTCTCAGTGAGTGAAGAAAACTCTCAGATAGGACTGTTCGAAGAGGGTATTTACGTATGGACTAAAATACCTGGACCTTAAGTGACTTTGCATCAAGACAGTGTGAGAGTAACATGTCTATCGTTGCCTTCTAGATTAACTTTTATAACCCACTCAGGGAGATGGAGACCCCTGCAACAATATCCATTCCCAAGTGAGCTGGAAACTAAAGGGTCTTAAATGTCCTAAATGAAACTGAACAGGAATTAAGACTCAGGAAGTGGAAGAAGTGAACAAATGAAGAACCGGATTAGGTTTGGACTCAATTGGCTTGGAGAAACATTAGCAAGGCAGGCTGCAGGGGAAAACACTGGAGCGGTGAGCAACTGTGAATCTGAGCTTGAGCCTTTATGTCAAGATACAATGATAAGGAACTAATTCAGTTTAGAAAGGCTGAAATGTCTGCCTGAGAAAGTATTCACGTTGCACAAAAAACATATATTAATACTTCATTGTTTATTGATATAATATGGCATCTGCAAAATTAAATAGATCTAACTTATCCTTGGGCAGGAATACTCATATCTGCTGGAATCTAAAGGTATAAAGTCAAGTTGCCCTTACAAGTATAACACATTTAAAACCCAGAGGGATCTCAAGTAGAAAGAATATGACTTTTACCTAACAAGTTTAAGTATTGGGGTAAAGGCCCTATGGAGTTTTTTGAGGTCAATTTACCTGAGTAATAGAAATGATTTAAGCCCCTTGAATATATACACTGATCAGGCATAACATTATGACCACCTGCCTGATATTGTGTTGGTCCCCCTTATGTGGTCAGAAGTGCTCTGAATTTTTGGGTATGGACCAGAGGACCTCTCAGGGTGTCCTATGGGGTCTGGAACCAGGACGATGGCACTGGATCCTTTGGGTACTCTGGCTTGTGCAGTGGAGCCTCTGTCAATCAAACTTGTTCCACTGCATCCTGTTGATGTTGATCACAATGGGTTGTAGGAAATTTTGAGGTCAGATCAACATGTTGGGTCATTGTCATGTTCCTCAACATGTTCCTGATTGTTTGATGTTGTTTCCATGTGGTGGGGTGCATTTTCCTACAGGGGTATTCCAGTGATATTTGGGATTTCCATCTGCATGAGGGAGTGTGCTTGTTCTGGGAAAATGTTTATTTGGGTGTCTAAATCTCATCAACACAGACGTCAAAATCCAAGGTTTTCCATCAGAACAGCACATAGTACCAATATGATCAATGTTATTCACTCCAGCTGTCAGTGGTCAGAATGCTGTGGCTGATCAGTGCATATAATACTACTTTACCTGACGATAATACATGGTAAGGCTAAGACCATACAGGATTATTTATGATGGACATTAACCCACTTAATTTAATATTCTAGCATCTAACATCTATATTAAATATGGAAATTAGATGCTGTTAGGTGGCTGTATTTCTTTCAGACAGGTGTACGAGCAAAAATTACTTTGAAAGGAGTGAAATACTGTCTTCTAATGTCAGAATAGTCCAAGATAAACCAAGTGATTTTAGCCACATGAACTGTTTTCTAAATTTACATACCACAGTTGATCCTGGCCATATAATGGTGGAAAGCCAAAATCATGATTACGATTAATATTCACTTAAAGTTGAAGCTCTACTCCTGCATTAAACACTGTAATTTAATTTATTGCATTTTTTCCTTCACTGGTTCAGTCAGTATATCTTCCTGCCTGCACCTGCCCTCTGATCATCAGGTGTGTCTGAGTTGGGACCTCTCCCTCTCCACCAGCTGCCTCCTCTTTCTTCATGTTGTTTTTAAAATAATCAGCTACAGACGCCTTTATCTCTGGAACACACAACTGTTTTATGCGTCAGGCAGGGGACAGACTGAATGAGCATCTAAAGATATAAAAGTATTACTTTCCACCTTTATGGCTAACGCTGTAACTCCCTGTGCCGGTTAGAGCAACACCAAAACCGCTTAATGATCATCGTGCACTTGTATGAATGTGACCGATTGAAATTTCAACTCGCACACTCTCAAAAAAACGTTGCATATGCAGCCATTTTGATCGGGTCCTGGGTCAAGTGGTGCAGTTTCATTTGATATCGCTGAAATACGTACTGAAACTTAGATGCATCAATCATGTTCTGAGGGTTAAACCTGGGCAAGCATCTGATGTTACTGGATATTTTGGCCATGAATTCTCCAACAACACATTTATTTTACTAATTAGAAGCAGGTCCATCAGTTCTACTTCATTTTGCTTCCTAACGTCCTGCTGACAGATAGAATTTGTATGTTGTGTAAGACCTGGAGGGGAGGAGGAGATGTATGGGACTATGGTAATGTTGAGGCATGAATAAAGGATGAGCAGTTTTGAAATTCTGAATCTACTTTTCTTCAGTAAAAAGTAATCAGATCTCAGCAATGTCAGAAACCTGTTTCACTCAGAGAGAAAACTAAAACAGCAAAAATGTGTCAATTCTTATCCTGAAATCTGCAATGGTGATGGTTGCTAAGATGCTAGGAGTTCAAGGAAGTTCATTCTCACGTGTTGTCCAGAAGGACCTGGCAGGCCTGGAGGCCCTCGAGCTCCACCCTCACCAGCTGTACCCTGTAACAAATAAGTAAGTGAGTAAGTAAGTAAATCTTTATTTATATAGCGCTTTTTTAAAACACGGGGTTACAAAGTGCTTCACAAAAAAAATAATAATTAGAAACAAGTAAGTGTAGACAACAAAAACAAGGAAACAATTTCAACATGCAGATAGAAAACTTTCTCACACAAGTGGCACACACACAACACACACATGTCACAACAGCCCCTTAGACAGACACGTAAACAACAGCTCATACACAATATAGACATAAACAGACAACTGCACACACAACACATTACTGGTTTCGCTAAAGGCTTGTCTGTATAAGTGAGTTTGAAGCTGTCTATAGAATCTGATGATCTGATTGAATGGGGGAGACTATTCCAGAGGGTTGGAGCCAGGAAATCGAAGGTATGGTCACCTTTTGTTGAGAAGCTGAAGCGGGGGACGGATAGGAGGTTAAGATTTGATGAACGGACTGGTCGTGAGGTTGAGTATGGAACTAGGAGGTCAGAAATGTAACAGGGGGCGAGGTTGTGCAGGGCCTTAAACGCAATTAGAAGTATTTTGAAGCGAATGCGGAATTTTATTGGATGCCAATGTAGGGATGCGAGTACTGGTGTGATGTGTGACCGGTTTGAGTTGATATTCTGGCAGCTGAATTTCAAACTAATTGTAGGCAGTTAAGGGTGGATTGACTAAGGGAAGTGAAGAGTGAGTTACAGTAACCTAGACGGGAGAACATGAAGGTGTAAATGAGGAGCTCGAGGTCAGAAGGGGAGAGGATGTGTCTGATTTTGGCGATATTTCTGAGTTGGGGAAAACAGGACTGGACAGGCTTCTTGACATGGTGGTTGAAAGACAGATGTTGGTCAAAGATGATTCCAAGGTTTTCAACAGTGGGTGTGATGTTTGAGCGGAGGGAACCAATAAACTGATTGATTGAAGTGGAGAAAGTGTCTGGTCCAATTATGAGAATAGGAGGGTGAAAGAGAAAAATGGTGTAATAATAGACATATAAACCTCCACCTATAGCAGCATCGAGGTTTTTCTGAATTTCTGACTTACCTTCACACCATAGGGGCCTCGTCTTCCATCTGCTCCCTTAACACCAGAAAACATTACAGATATTTTATGAATATGCATTTACAAAGACAACAATAACTGTCTACTCTTGGCTGAGTCACATCAAGGCCTGAAAATACGTGACAAGAATAAACACACAAATCATTAGTTAGCATAATGCTCAAGCTATATTTAAAGCAGCTAAAATCTGTGCACTTAACTGCTTTTGCAATGTATGAATTTTTATCTGTAAAGCACATATTCACATAATTATTTTTGAATTGCTTTAATGTAATATGCATCCATTGAGCTGTACAGCTGCTTAAAATGTAAAACCTCATTAAAAATCAGGTAGCCAGGTGGTGGAAGAAACATTAAAATACTTTACTGAGCCAAAAACAGCGACAACACAGCATGAGATTCCCCTTTTTACACAAACAAAAGCATCATGAGAAAAAACTACTTGGTGAAATGCAGTAAAGTTTAGGTGTAACATCTGTAACAAATATTCAGGTAAAGTGGTTTAAAACTTAACTTATGTCATTGGTATACTGTGATCAATTACCAGATTAGATAAAGGTTAAACGTTCAGCATCGTGCAAGATTTTAGGAGTTTGTCCCAAAAGTGTTCTGCGGCAGGACAACCTTCCTACTCTTTAAAATACACTCACTGGACAGCATTCTAATTTATAGATCAACATTTGTTTATATGCAGACGACTTTCAGTTTTATATTTCCAATCTGCCAGAAGGTCATGATCACCTCCCAAAGGCTTCAACACTGTTTCATTACTGTGAGATCTTGCTGGACTTTTTACACTTACAGACAAATGTGAAATTTTGATCGTGAGCTTTTGTAAATCAGTACCTATCAAAATCTCTCATATATGCATAGGATACTTTCTATTGTAAGAAACAAAGTTCAGTAGATAAATAGGAAGAATTTGCTGCTGAGTTTTGTTGTAGTATTCTGATGTATACTTTGGGAGCTTCCCCTTTTTGTGCTTCAGAATTTATTGCATTCATTATTTATGCACTATTTCAGGCTTAAAGACTACTTCTTTCATCGTAGCAAGCGATAAACAAGGTAGTGTTTTGTTTTTGCCTGTGTTTTAGTCTAATAAAATGTTATTCCACAGGCTGTGCTGCAAGTTTTTTTTTACATTAAGCTACCATAATCAATCTGAGGACATACACAGGCTGACAGAACAAACTGACGGAACAAGAACTGAACACTCTCAGAGGATAATCTAAAAGACTCTCAAACAAACACTGAATGCTGCAAAGTGGTGTGATCAATGTAATTTGTTTAAACTGTTCTGTGAAACACATGAACACAAATGCTGTTTCTCCATTTCACAGCCTACATTTTCTAGTGTTAAAATATGACTATATTCCCAGAAGGAATCAGGTCTAGAAGATGATCCTGGTATCAAATGCAGGTAAAAATAAGATCTTTCATTTGCTCTAACTTGTTCTGACCAACCATCTATCCCACATGCTGATACGAGTCTTGAAAGTTTACCCAATGTGCACTTCTTTAAGTTTCCTCTGGTAAATTATCGGAAAACAGAAAACACATCTAGGATATAGATGCTTATTTCATTTCACATTAAACTGCTGCAGTTCTACTTGAAACTATGATATATCCCGTGATATTGATGCTCAAAGTTGGTTATAGAGAAAATGAACAAAAATTAGATTTTGTCTTTAGATCATCACAACTCTTGGAGTGGATGTAAAACTGATTTGGTTGCAGCTTTTAACAGAGCTCAAATGCGTTTTTCAGCCCTGAAAATTGTACGTGTCCATCTCCTTTACTTATGAGGTTATGATAGAAAAAGTAAACTAAAAAGCTTAAGTGTAGTTCTGAAAATATTCAGTTGTATGAAGGTAAAACTTTGCATGGCTTCATTTATATATACTAAAGTCACTGTAGATTAAAAGTCTGTGCTTTGAGAGAATTATAGTAATAAACTGAGGTAACCTATTCTATTGCACTGGACTGGCATCTGTTTTTGTTGTGGGCCTTTTATGGTAGATGTTGATTTGTTTAAAAAAAATCACTTCTAAGTAAAAACCACATCACTGACACCCCAAACGCAGCTTTCCTCCATTTGCACTACAAGTTCAGCGTTGAATCAGATGCAGCAGTTATTATTCACAGATGTTAGTTGGATTTTTTTAAACGGTAAAAAAATATTCGATTCGTCCAGTGCAGATATCAGAACTCTTAACGAAACAAAAACCTGCGGCACATGTCACCGATTCTTTACTCCGATTTTATTCAGGTCAGATTAGCAGGTCAGCACAAAGCTACCATCCTATCTAGCATCTATATACATTTTCACATGGCTTCTGTTGATAATAAATTTCTTAAGTATTGCTGTTTTACTTGTGGAATAACAGTGAGTGGGCACACATAATACTGACATAAACTATCAAACATCCTTACTCTACATTTAGTTCCTTAAGCCTCTCCACAGTACCGTAGTTGTACATATATAAACAACACAATGCAGAAATGTACATCTAAGAAATCTCACCGGGTTTCCAGGGATTCCACTCTCGCCTGGCAGCCCATTCTCTCCAGGTTCACCCTGTGGATTAAACACATCGAGATGCAGGGTGAGCTCACGTTAACAGTCCTGAGAACACGGCAGCTGCTGGTTTACAGTGTGGTCATTACCATTTTGTTCTTTAAACCTGATGTGAAAAGCAACGGGTGTATCTGACTGGCAACAGGGGATGTCAACTATTATTGGTAAATTAATAAATTGCCATTAATATTTCACTGATTAAAAATACATTAACTGATAAGGCAGAAGACGAAGGACATGCACGTCAGAACATTTGGTCTTCTAGTAGGTGGAGCTTCTTACTGTTTACTACTGCAGCCAGCATAGCAAGCAGTCACTTGGAGGAAGGAAAGTTCATGCGGTCAAACAGAGAGCATTGTGGGAGTTTAGCTAGTAAAAGGACACCATGACAAAGACCTCTGTGATGGTTAAGACATCCGGTCAGAGCTCACACTTACAAGTCAAGTGTAGCTTTTGGGCTGATTTTAGAGTGGATTTTGGACTTGGTTTTCAACGGTATTGTGACTTGGTTAATAATTTAACCAATTAAAAATATATTAACTGATAAGGCAGAAGATAAAGTAGATGTATGTCAGAAAAGCTGTAGTTCCCTGGTTGTCTCTTACTGTTTATTACTGCAACCAGAGGTGGTGGCGAATGGAGAACATTATGGGTGTTTAGCTAGCAAAGGGGCACCATGTGAAAGACTGACAAAGAAAATTTTTGCATTTATCATGTATTTTCCTCTAAATGGGACCGTAATTTACTAAATGCACACCACGCTTTGTTTAAGGAGATTGAAACTAGCAAGTGAGAGGAAAATGTTTAATGAAGTAGGCTTATTTTCTCATAGATTTCTATACAACTGTAGACAACCAGAGGAGTTGCCCCCTGCTGGCTGTCAGAAAGAACTCTGTGATGTTTCTTACCTGTCTCCCAGGATTGCCAGGGTCTCCTTTGGGTCCTGGGCGTTTGCTGTCGTTACCTGATAGTCCCTGTAGGATAAAACAGTCTGAACTGAGTCACTTTAAAAAGATAAACTCCACACACTGTTTGGCTTCCTACAGATGAGCCTCTAGCTGTAATCAGCTGCTTCGTAACAGAGGACAGAGTTGATGATAAATTTAGATTTTTATTTATATTAAAGCCATTAAATGACATTGACAGTGTGATGCAGACGATGGAAACACACTCAGAATGAGCTCTGCCAAAAACAACATCAGAGGACGGTTTTGTTTGTAGCCCCATCACGTTGTTTGCATCAACTTTCTCAAGACCTCGCTCTTAGCTTAAAGGTTTGTGTTGATTGAATATGTCAGCTGTGGGGACTTCAGCCTCGGATATAAGCCCTTTACAGATTGCAGGCTCTCGGTTTCCTCTTTTCTCAACATGCAAATATGCAGACTTGGCCTGCAATGCGTTGGGGAGGCTCTCAGATTCTCTGATAAAATATTTAGCTTAGTCTGAATAATGTTTAATAAAGCAGTAAGCCAGACATTTTCACATTGATTTCCAGTTTGTCTTTAGCCGGCTTGTTCAGCGTCAACATGATAAGCTGCAGTATCAGCCTTTTTTCTGACTATGATGGGCATTTATTTGTTATATACATTTACAGTTAATTATATTGGTACATTTCTGTTACTTGTTTCTCTTCTGTGTCAGAAATGAAGAAGAAAACAAGAAAACAGAACTATATGAGCAAACCACACTCATCTGCTGTGAAGTTATTACCAACCACTTGTAATCTAAATAGACAAAAGTTCAATGAAGTCCTCGTCAATGTGTGCTACTGTGATGACTGTTTTCATGAATCACCACCTGACTAAATTCTTCAGGCTTGGTGCTGAATTCCCAGTAGTGCACAGCGTTCTGTACAGACTGAAAAATTCAGTGGAAATACAGACGCAGGAAGTTTAATTTGATCTCTAAATGTTCGTGGCATGTCTCACGCTGGATTTTGAGAATTTCACATGTATTCACAAGTGGGAATCTTATGTATTCTCACCCTCTGTAAAAGCATCTGTGAAGCCATTTTAGGGTTTTTATATCTCCAGTAACTCCCACAGTCATGAAATTTGGTGAGGACACAGATATATTTTTAATTACTGGCTCTGCAAAATGGAAAAAAGTGCACAATCCTCAAACAAGGGTGGTGTTGCTGCCCCAGAAAGTTACTTTAAGTGTACATATATAGTGATGTATCCATATTTCCGACTGAAATTACAGTCTTTGGTTGACATTTCACAAACTTTTAAAGCTTCTAACATCAGCAGAATTTGATTTGTGGCAAGTACGGCAAGATAAGGTTTCAGTTTTTTGCTATTTTGACAAAATGGCAATGTGGACTTATCAGTAGGTCCACAAAACTGTATTCATGGGGGCTATATATTGTCATTATTTCCGCAAAAATTACAAGCTGCTTCCATGTTGTCTTCATGTGGAAACTGTACAGCATGCAAGGCTTATTATGACTTGCCAAATGGGCTGTGGGAGTTATATTTCTGGTGATTTTAAACCTTTAAAATGGCTTCATAGGTTTAGAGGATGAAAATAGAGAGAATCCCAGAAATTCTCCAAATTCAACCAAAATATTATCCAGAACTTGGTTTTGGTCCCAAATACTCATAACTCTAAACAAAATCTAAGACGGTGAAGCTACTAACCCCAGAAGTTGTCATAATTTAAAATGATCCATGTAAATGATATTTTTTTGTGGTAGAGTGAAAATGTGTGGTTTCTGAGTGCCCTGTTTGTGTCACCAGCTGTTCCTGCTCCTATTGTCTTAAAACTTTGACAGCCAAAGTTGACAGAAGCCAAGGCTTTAGTTGTTTTTACAAGATGGAGATGGAAACTTTTGTGGTTTTACAATTTGCCAGAAGTAATGGAGAAGACCCAATACTAAAATTGTATTATGTGCATGAATGTTGGGGTAGGTTGAGAAAAGAAGGACACATTTCTAGTATGCAGCCCTGAACTGGAACACAGCTTGACTGTGAGTTGGAAGTCAGTGACAGATCATTCTCCTCCTGCAGTGCTCCTGCATTAAATGAACTTTCTTTTCAGCTCTGGTGAGAAGAAAGACAAAAAGGCTGAAGGTGGGAAACAATGGAGCTCACCGGATCTCCTCTCAGGCCTCGCTGTCCTTTTGGCCCCGGCTCCCCCTCGATACCGGGGATACCCTAAGGATGACAGTAAAGCCTGTCAATCAAACGGTCAGAGGTAAATCAACAACAACAATGTAAATAACCATGAATTTTACCCACAACAATTCGACACAGGATTTATTCTAAACTCAAGAAAACTCAGCAATTAATATTTTCAGGTGGTTACATAAACGAAAACACAACTATGAATATTATATTCCACTTCTGCTCACAGATCCACCTGAATCCTGCACACTGGATCTGTAACCATGAATAAATGGTTGTTTACTACTTTATTTTAGGATAAATTAATTATATTACCTAACTGTACTAAATGAGAAATCAAGACAATAATCTGAGTACCAGAATGCAAAAATGCTAATGAGCATCAGAACGAAGGGGGAAATTAAAATAAATATGTTTTTTGTGGGTTTTTTACTGGGTTTCCTGGGTGTCCTCTTTCTCCTTTAAGTCCATCCAGTCCCGTCGTTCCCTGCAAACACAAAAAACCAGAAACTCAGCTAAAAAAAACTTCCTTTACTATATCATCACATCATCGCAGTTTGACAGTCACTCCTCAGAAAATAATTACAGAGATTAAATGCATTAAGCTGACATTGATTTCGCAATTTAGCCCTTTTTTCGGACCACATATTCAAGTCCTTACATTTACCTGCTACTGCATTTTGATTTAAGCTTTTACATGTTCATGGTGTTTAATGCGAGGATGCAAACACAGATATGGTGATAAAAGAGAGAGCTACCTGAAGTCAAAATAAAAAAATGTAACAGTGCAATATTACCACGTAACGAAGGTGTGTGTTAGTATACATTTAAATAAATAGTAAATTCTGTTACGCAGATCTGTTATGTTACTACACACTCAGATCATTACTAGAGAGTTAATTTAAACACAAGACACTTGTTCTAAAAAGAAAGGATTCATACTCAGTGAAGGACCTAGGATCCCTATTCTGCCTCAATACCTCACAGTGAGCAGTGATTCCTAACACGTCTCTGGGGGTCATCAGGTGGAAACCTCCCTTCAACGGTGTTTCGCCTACTTAGTCCCACGACACCTCCAGGAGACTAGGAGGTGAACTCTGACGTCCCAGAGTCACCCCCCTAGTGCCAGTTCTCACTGCTCCTACACAATCCAACCAGCACTGCCACGTTCAACTGACCCAGGCCCGTTTAGGAGATGCTCCAGGTAGTGACCAGTGCCGATGCTACCATTTAGCTAACTGCTAACTGCTAATGCTAACTGCTAATCCAAACAGCATTGCCACGTTCAACTGACCCAGATGCGTTTAGAAGATGCTCCAGGTAGTGACCAGTGCCGAATCTAACATTTAGGTAACTGCTAAATGCTAATGCTAACTGCTAATCCAAACAGTATTGCCACGTTCAACTGACCCAGACGCGTTTAGAAGATGCTCCAGGTAGTGACCAGTGCCGATGCTACCATTTAGCTAGTGCAAATGCTACATGTTAATGCTAACCACTAACTGCTTAAAATATACTACTAACAACCTCACCCCCCACAAAGAGACTATACAGCTGGATTCGCCTATAATGCCAATGCTAACTGCTAAGATACTACCATACTACTCCAGTGAGACAAATGACAAATGTTAAGCCGTAATTTATGTTTATTTTTTATAATCACGGATGGTAACAACATAATTTTTGCAGTTCAGTAATGCCCTCACTGTCCAGTAACGCCATCTGTCACTTTCTGCATGTGTATTTTCATCTGCAAACAGGACATGCACACTCCAGCTATCAAAACTGGTTTCTTTAGAGTACAGAGTGCATCAGAGTGGGAACCCCAACTGACTGACTTCACCTTAACTGCAACATCTAGCTTGAGCTACGACCACCTCGAACACATCTGCTGCCTGCATCCAGCTACTACACAATAAGTGCATCCTTTTCATCATGATCACTTTGAAAACTAATGTATAGTTGGTACTGTTACCGAAACAATAGTATAAAACTGCTCTCTAACTCTACATGTACACATTTTTTGTAACGTAAAATATGCCGCACTTATTCGACAGGAGATGTTTTGCCTTCAGACCAGCAGAAACCTGCATAGATTAGTTCCAGTGATGCTGTTATGCTAACGTTAGACACAGAGTTTAATGTTAGCCAGCATGATGTAACGTCGTATTCTTTTGCATGAAGTTAAATCCTCTTGAAGTGTTTTTGCCACTTAATGCGGCCAGCTTAATGAAAGACATATGTTCATTTACAAGTGGAGAACCACAGAAAAGTCCGCCAACAGAAAAGTCAGCACTTTGACTGTAACGTTGCCTCTCGTGAGGTTATAAAGTATTGCAATGAAAATTTTAAAAAACCCTTTTCGGATTTGGATAAATCAAACAAGTCACCTTTAAGTTTAAACGTTATAAGACTCTTTATTATAATGTGAAACTTTAAAAGAAAATAATGACTTGTTGAGTTGATCAAACCTTTCGATCAAACCTTCATATTAATCTGTCCGCAACAATCAGTTCTTGCATGAGGTTGATCTTTATTCTCTATTAATGTTGATCTTATTATATGCATTTGTCGGACTTGGTTCATCGAAACCAATCAGATGTTCAGACGATGCTGTTCATACCTGTTCTCCGTTGATTCCGTCCAGTCCTTCTTCTCCATCGTCGCCCTGCAGCGTTGGAGGAGAATCAGCTGTCACATTTCACTTTGCTGCTAAGACTTTGTTTAAACTCGAAGACTTGCACGTCCAAACATTTGTCGGTGAACTTCACGCTGCTTCTTTGCCGACTTTACATTCCTGCAGGCTTCAATCACTCACCCTGTTCCCTGAGACGCCCCGGTAGCCCTGCAAATGCAAACAACAGGATTTAATGGCATCAACATCCAACAGGCCGGTGCTCTCTGTGTATACGATGAGCATTGGAGAAAATTTTTCAGCCGGGTCTCACAGGAAACTCGCTCGTATCTGTATAAATTGTTTGTCTGAAATGTTTACATTTGAAAGTAAATGGGGATGCAGCATTTTAATGCCAACAAACAAACACTAAGACTAAAGATACAGTCGTCGCTTTGCATGACACCAAAACCACATTTCTATGAAAATATGTATACATATGCTTTCTGGTGTTATTATAATAACAGTGGGAACAGTTATAGATTAACACATCTGGTGCTGCTACTCGGTGCTCAGCAACTTTGTCTTGAAATGAAATAATCTAAAACTTGCAACTTGAAGAGCAAGTTTTAAAAAACTTCTTAAGTTCCTTATTAAAAAGGATGAAATAGTTCTTGAGGTTAAACAAGATCTACACTATACCCTGAAGACAGTTAGCCTTTAGTAATGACAACTTAATATTATCTTTGGTCACTTTGTAAACCGCTAATGTGAGGACGTTTTGGTTGGCATCAAAAAAGTTATTTCATCTCAAATGTTCAGCAGCCTTCTGGTTGACTCAACTCTGATTTGCTTGAAACTTTATTATCATAAACCAGGGGAGGACAACCCTGGTCCTCATGAGCCACAATCCAACATGTTTTAGATGTTTCCCTCTTCCAACACGCCTGATTCAAATGATCAGCTCATCTTCAAGCTCTCCAGAAGCCTGATCCTGATCATTTGAATCAGGTGTTGGAAGAGGGAAACATCTAAACATGCTGGATTGTGGCCCTCGAGGACCAGGGTTGTCCATCCCTGTCATAAAATGTGGACATTTCAAATGGTATCTGTGAATTTCAGATCGATATATCAAATACTTTCCAAGTCTCCCACTTTGAGCAGTTTTTTTTTGTTGCACATTTAAATTTGAGGCAGTTTGAACAACAATATCTGTGGAACTGTTAAAGACAAAAAACTGAAATTTTCACTGTTGTTTCTCATCATGTCGGTTATTCAGAATCTGCAAAAGTTGAATATACATATATGCTCAATAACTGGATTTATATACAAGTCCAATTATTGAGCATATTAACAAAAATGATAATGCAAGAGTCAGCTAGTGATATTTTCTGAGCACATGTAACTGCATGTCACCAGAATACAAAACAAAACATAAATAATACTATTTATTATGAAATATTTGGTCACTAAAATGAAAAGAAAGAAGCTTTCATTGAACTTTCACAACTGATTAAGCAGGTATGACACGTTTTACAACAAAAACAAAAATGTTACTAGACAGTCTGAGTTCTGGTTCATGACAGCTTCATTTTTTTGTGGATATTTCAACTCACCCAGAATCAGAGATTACTTGATGTAGTTGTCGAATATTACAGATTCTGAATCAATGACATGATGAGAAGTAACGGTGAAAATTTAAAACGTTCTTGAGATATTGTTCTTCAAAAAGCCTCAAATCTCAAAGTTCGAACAAACCTGCTGAAAGTGGGTCGACGGGCACATTTCTTTCCATAAAATTATCTCGATCTTGACATATTTGATATATCAATCTAAAATTCACAGTTCATCGTTCTGAAAATCTGATGATTTGAGATGGAATGACTCTGGCAAGCAAATGACAGGATGTGAAGAAGTTACAGAGCCTTTTTCGCTGGTGTCAGCAGACGGGTGGTTCATCATTTTGTTACTGAGGCGCACTCTACCTTCTGTCCTCTGGCTCCAGGACAGCCCTGGATGCCCTGAGGTCCAGGTGTCCCAGGAGGTCCTCGCTCGCCCTGCAATGAAACCAAACAAAAAATGGCATCTGAAATGCAAACAACCCAGTATTTTCAACATTACTCTGCTCATTATTTTTAAATTGGTTTAAGTGTTTTGTCTTTAAAATGCCACAGAATGGTGAACACAGTGTCTTAAAGCCAAAGTGACGTCTTAAAAGAGATTGTTGGTCAACCACGAAAAATAACAAAATCAGTGAAGTTAATCAGTTTGAGTCATTTTTAAAAGAAAAATCATCTAAATTCTTTGATTGCAGATTCCTAAATGTGGATATTTTCTGGTTTCTGTCCTCCTCTATGACAGTAAACTGTATATTTTTTGGACAAAACAGGACATTTATCACCTTGCACTTTGGGAAACATTGATTTGCATTTTTCAGTTTCCTGACATTTTAACCAAAACACTAGTTGATACACCCAGAAAATAGTCAACAATGTAAGTAATCTTTAGTTGCAGCTGTCGTTTCCAGCTGCATAAGGGTTTGTGTTTTTTTTCCATCACTCGTCCTACATATTTTCCTCCCATCGTGTTGCTATAAAATGAGGCGGTATGGATAAACTGAACACGTACCATGATTCCCTCTTCTCCTGGATAGCCCGGCTGACCGCCCTGTCCAGGCAGACCCTGTTTATAAAACACAAAAACATTAACAGGAATGTTCTCAAGGTCACACTCAAGTGCAGCAGTCGCCTTTACGTTTGACTGAAGCTCCACAGCTAAGTACTTAAAGAAAACACACCCGGTCTTCTTAAATCTTCTCCTAAACATTGCTGACATTGTGTATAAAGTTACCTTTATCCCTGGTATGCCGGGATTACCAGGGTGGCCTTCATGTCCTGTACATTTGCACATGATTTTGCAGCACTCCCGATCTGCCACTGTGCTCTGCAGGGACACACAACAACACAAATTTTAATTTTAAGTTTAAGCTCCTCATTTCAAAAAGAAAAAGAATCAGACTCACATTTATTAGATGTGAAAACACACAAGGAATTCAACTTTTTCACCCTCAAAGTATTTACACAAAATAAAGCGCATGTGCATTTAAACAAGGGTGACAGGTTACAGAAGGAAATTGAGTTTACTATGTACAGATATGTGTAAAAGTGAACCAGAGTTTTAGTGCAAAATTACAGAGGATCAAAATTTAGTGCAAACAATGTTCTTAGCAATAAATACTAAGTTAGTGCAGTTGAACACAGAGCAGCATTTCTGGGATGAAATATAAACAACCATGTGATGTACAGTATACACTATATATACAGTTCTTCTCTCTCTGATCCTATATTTTTGCTTTTTCTTGATAAAAAATAAAGTAGTAGACCAATCAGAAGATAAAATCTTTGAGGAGTATTGAACACCACCTGCACTTTACACAGACTATAAGTTATCATATAACTTTTAAAAATCTTATACAGCTAAATAAACAATAATAGAATCAATCAGAATCAATATTGGTGCCCATCAATGACATATCTTAGACAGTGATAATTAAAAATATACTGTTCTAAATAGTGTTTTTCTCTTTTCATAAAAAAACAACAACAGTGGCATCATGTAAACAAACTGGCATTTAAAGAGTTAAAACAATAAAAATTAATAAATAGTTGGACTGATAACTCTGTGAAAGTTGAAAATAATATCTAACATTTATAGAGCAGTTTTTTCAAAAAGGGCATTGTTATCATTAAGGACCTTTGTGTAACTTTTCAATGTATATCTGAGGATTAAATTTACATTTTGTTGTTTGTTAGATTTTTTCTGTCTTTCTTGTGTTGTTCAGTTTTATTTTGTTGTGTGTGTGTGTTTTGAAAAGTGGGATTTGTGAACTGACAACAACACAAAACATTCAATAATCATGTATGTACATAGAATACCTGTACATACATACACAGACTTACAGTGTAATATTTTATATGTATACAATGCCTTTAGGAAATATCACAATCACAACTTATTTTTGACTCATGGTAGCTCGGAGAAACGTGAGTGGCTTACGATCTGTTGGTAGACGGTGTTGCCGATGCTCGGCATGTTGATCCTGAGAGGAGGCTCGTAGCCGAATCCTCGTCCAAACTCCACCATCTGCAGCTGAGTGGCGTCGGCGCCATCCACGGCTACGGTGAGCAGAGCGCTAACCCCTGAACACAATCACAACCACAGATTTACTGCCTCGGAGGAGCTCGTTTCTCCACAAACACCCCCAAAGTTCCCTCCAAAAAATGAAACATGGGAGTTTAAATACATTATCTGGGTTAGCTAGACAGCAGCTTAGTGCTTGTACATGGTTTATCTTAGCAAGGTTAAGAAGGATATAATGTGTGTGAGAGCCGCCTTAAATGTAACACATAGTTTCTCTTCATATTTGAATGTCATTATGCAAATTGCAGGAACAACATCACTGACAAACATCATCAGGATTAGTCCTCTGCAGAAAATAGTGGCTGTAAAACCAGTTTAGCACAAAGTAGGTAAAAATTCAGATCCAGGGGTATTTGTTGCATATTAAGTTGTGTCTGTCTCGAGCTGCAACCTCGAGAGCTGAAAAATGAAGTGTGAAAAACACAGTTCCTCAAATGTCAACTTGAGGTTCTAAAAGCAAGTCAGTCCCCACAGACCTTCATGTTAAAATGTCCAACTTTACAGCAGAAATAAACATGTTTACAGCCTGGTAAAAAGAACTGTTAAAACTGTATCAGCCCAGGTTTTAATTAAATGATATATTTTAAAATCGCTGAAATTCCACCATTTCACAGCCTGAAACTGTAAAAACAGGGAGAATCATTGGATTTTCAACTTTACAACGGTCCTTGAACTAATCAAATGTGACATACGGTTTCGAAAATTAACCAGATTTGAGCTCTGCCTTGTGATAGTTCAGCAAAATCATGTTAATCTACATATCTGACTGAAAAATGAGCACAAAATAAATAAACCGCTTGCTCGAAACATATCTTCTAAAACTTCTCCCTCAGCGGTGACAGTCAGCTGACTAGGATTCAGAGTTTTCGGGTGAACTGCAGGCAGTGTTTTCACAGAGCAGACAGGAGACAACAAGAGAGGCTGAGAGGAAAATAAAACATGCTGTATCAATAAAAATAAATACAGCACGGCTCAAAGACGATGAACAGAAGAGCGAGGTGATGGAGGATACATTCAGCATGGTGAAACATCTTTGTACAGTAGATGAGCAGAGTAGAGTGAAAAAGTTTGTAGAGGCTGTAAAGAATATAAATAGTTAAGTATCTGTAGCATGTGGAGCCTGGAATGAGAATGGAACGACTAAAAATTGGACAAAACGATACAAACGAGACAAAAAAAACAACAAATGAGACGGAGAGACGAAACACAAAATGACAAAATCGTGTGACAAAACATCAAAATTGAGACAAAGTGACACAAAACAAAACAAATGAGACACAATAGTGAAAACAAGACAAAACAACAAATCCACGACGCAAGTCTCGGAGTTTGTACGCGGAGCCTCACTTTGTTTCAGGGTTGTTAACAACTGTGGACATTTGGAAAAATGTTGAACATTCCAGGCTTTTTACATTTTTGTAAAAATAAATAAAATCTTCACTTTTACTTTTTCTGATTTGTGTCACTCTGACTGTGTCGTACTGCACAGGAGACATTTCTGAGATGTCTCTACTCCTAGCCTTGTCTGTGCTGTTTCCTTCGAGGTGCAGGACATCATAGCTGTGTCCCAATTCAGGGGCTGCATCCTTCAAGGCTACATTCATTGGCCGCATACGTCACAGCGGTGCGACTAAGGCTGTCCTATTTCATTAAAACTTCAAGAAATGCGGCCGACGAATGCGTCCTTCTTTTCCACGGATTTGAAGGGTGCATGGGTGTATCCTCCGTAGCCCTTTGTCTTGTACTCGGTTACCTCATGTGTAACTTTACTGTAGTTTTCAAAATGGCTGTGCAAATAGTGTGTAGTGCTGTCTTTAGCATTTTCAATTGGTGTCACCAAGATCTGACTTTTTCTGCATTTAGAAGCACTTGCAGAGTAAACTCTCATAATAAAACATGATAAAGCCATTTGACTATCGTTTTCACAAACAATGGTGTCAGGACTTTTCATCTTGATGACATTGACACGTTCATTGATATGATACTTGCTTTTGAGGAATGGACTATCCATTTTGAACAAGTGGCCCGCTTTTGCAGGTTATCAACTAGGTTTTGCAGTTTGTACTACTTGTTCTGAGAAATGCACCAAAGCGACTGAGAAAAACTGTAAAAATATTATCAAAGGAACAATCAGGGTAATTGGGGACATGATGAATTGAAGTAAATTAGGGGGTCTCAACAGAAGTGAATGAAAGAAACAGCTAAAGAACAAAGAAGCCAACAAGAAGGAGGAGGTAGAGTTTGAGAAATGGAAGTGTTAAGTGAGATCAGAGGACGATGAAGATAGAAATAAGTGCCAGTTCTTACCAGACTTTCGTAGCTGGTCTGATTCCTGCTCCAGTTTCATCACGTTTTCATTGAGTCCGTCTGAGAAGATCAGCAGCACCTGAAGGTTGACATTAGTCACTGTTTTAATGTGTCAGTAATATTACACATTCACTTCAGCCTCTGCTGCACTTCCCAATCACCATGCTAACAAATTTTAACTACCACATGTGAGCGTGCTGAATGTGCACCATTGCTGAAGAATAGGGAAGCAGTATAGGATAATTTTACAATAGATAGGTAGGCAGGCAGACAGACAGATAGATAGAGAGATAGGGATAGAGAAATATACAGACAAAGATCAAAAATTTATCTTTTTATAAATGTTAATTTGTTCTTTTTCAACATTTCACTTTACTTAAATTGGCAAACAATATTATTTTAAAGACATTTGCCCTTTTCACCGTTTCTACAGGTTTTACAGTTTTTTTCATTTCAACAATTTACTGTTATTTCACAGATGTTCCCTGTCTTTTGATTACAAATAATAACTTGCAGAATCGCAGAGAATAATTGTTACCACAAAACACACCCAAAGAACAGTATATGTAAAATATACACTTGATAAAAAAAAAAAACATAAAAAATATTTATAATATAAGGATGCACTTTCACTATGCGGATAAAGAAAAATGTGGAAAAGGAAAGTCCCATAAAAGATAAGTCGCCCCTCCTTGCAAAGAGGGGGGTCATGGTACTTACATTAAAAGTAAATAAAAGTCCAACAAAGGAAGCAGCGTCAGTTTTACCTTGACATTAGATTTGGCTTTGGTTATGAACCGGTTCTTGAAGAAGTTCAGCAGGGCAGAGTTGAAGTAGGTGGGCTGTGACACTTGGTAGGCCAACACTTTCCTCAGCACTTCCTCGCTGATTGGTTCAAAGTCAGTGTCTAACAGGATGCCTCCGTCAGCGTCCACCACGTGAAAGGCGATGTTGGTCTGGAGGGGTTGTTTGACACAGCAAAGGTCGTTCACGACGGAGATGTGACGGAAGATCTCTTCCATTCGCCGGAGGTGGCGACCAACCAGCAGCTCGCCAGGGGATCGAGTTACATCGAATCCTACAGCAATATCGATGCTGCAGACTGCAGGAAAAAAAGGAAATTTGTGTTCACACAGACAAATATAAAGTCTGTAAAGTATTCCAGGGTTTCCTTATTCCATCACTTAATTAAATGCATAACTGCAAGATGTCTGGTTTGGTTATCCTTGGAGCTTCAGTAAAAAAACAACTGGACTTTTTCTTTAAGGTTCTTGAAGATCTTCAAGAAAGCAACTGGATTTTTCTTTAAAAGAGAAATCCAGTAACTTTCTACTGAACCTCCTAGGATGACTCACATTTACTGATTTAGATAAACCTTTTAAGGCGTACACATCATTTTGATGGGTCGTTTTGCCACATTAATGTTGCATCAACTTAAAGTTGTGTGCAGTTTGAACAAAGATTTCTGCATTTGTTGATTTCAAACTAAATTCAAGTTGAGGTAACTTAATGAAAGTAGCATGATAACTTAAAATTTCCTCATCTTCAGGGTTTCTACCTACTCAGCATACCGGGATAAATTAAGATTGTGTGCTAGAAGATCTGCACGCTGAACGAACATGATACAAAGAGCATTACAAGGTGAATATCATATCTTTTACAAAAAAAATTACTAAAGCAGTGAATTTGTTTTTCATTTGTGATCAGACCAACAGTGCAGTTTATTCTACAGCTGCTGATACAGGTGATGGAACGTGTTGTTCTGCTGCATGTAGCTGATGTGAGTCATATCTAACAGCGAAATTTGTCCATCCGACCCTCAGTTTAGCAAATTAGTGGATAAAACTGAAAAAGTTTCATTCGACAAAGCTGCTCAGCTACAGGGGACGTTTCATGCTCATTTATAATTTATGGGTCAAGTCAAATTTGTGTAGTTTTGGTTTCAAGATTAAAATAGCGTGTGTTAAAATACAACTTCATCCTACAGCTGTACAATAAAAAACTTCAAAATCAAATGATGATAATTATCGATTATTTTGCTGCTGAATTCAATAATTTATGAAAAGCTACTGCATGAACAACAAATTACTAAATTAAATCAGTCAACTTCATTTTTTGAAACATTTGTCACCTTAAAGTCTCTAATTATGATACTTCTAATACCTAAAACACACACACACACACACACACACACACACACACACACAAATAAATAAATAATAAATAGCATGGAAAAACTAACTAGAAAAACTTATTTTTTATGAGTTACCAAATTAAAAAATTGTGTTCATGACAATGGTAGTTACATGTGTCACACAAAAACTGTACATCAAAGTAAAGTTAATTACCAGCTATGTTGTTGTAAAATTTGTTATTTTCTTACGAGCTGCTACATGAACAAAATCATAAAAAAGCTAAAGAGAAAATCTATTTGAGGCAGCTTATTTTTTTAAACACTAATCAATGTTAAAACTTGGGTTCATAACTATAGTAAGAACCTCTAAAAAATCCAGTTAATAATGTGGCTTTATACGAGTTATCAAATTAGAAACTTGTGTTCATGATCAGGCTAATTAAATAGGTAGCACGCAATAGTAACTTTTAAATAAAACACAACTCTACTTCAAAATTTAAAAAAAGGTAATTACCAGCTATGTTGTTGTTGAATTAATAATTTGTATACAAGCTGCTACATGAACAAAACATGAAAAAGCTGAAAAAAATCTACTTGAGGCCACCTAATTTATTTTTTAAATGGTCATGAACTTAACAACTTTAGTTCACAACTATAGTAATCAACCTAAAACATCCCTTTAAATAAACTGTATTTTTACGAGTTATCAAATTAAAAAATTAAATTTAAAATGTAAAACAAAAATAAATAACTTTTAAATATTAAATATAGAAAAACTAGTCATCACCTTATAAAGTTTTTTTGCAGGTGTTAATGCTACCAATCATTAGGAAATTTACCTGAAGAAGAAAAGCTAATTCCACCGACTCAGTTTTGTTGTTGGTTGAACACAGTTTAATTTAAAGTTTGTAATAACTCCTTACTGTTGTGTTAATTTTCATTGTTGAATCTTAACCTTATTTGTAGAGAGCAGAGTTCCACTGCTTCACTTACCAGCCGGCTCTATGTGAGGTGTTTTGCAGATGGCGTCGATGACCTTTGACTTGATGTTTATCAAGCTGTTGAAGTTATGCACATTAAACAGTTTCGTCGGAGTGCCGGTGATCTGCAGGAGCTGCAGGTCATAGACGTCTCCGATGGCGATGGCGAATATTTCAATCCCCATAGCCCTAAGTTCATTGGCAGCATCCTCCACATCGTCGTGAGAATCTCCGTCTGTGACCACTAACAGAGTCTTGGGGACGTCTTTGCGGGCGCCGTTCGATTCAAGAAAGTAGCTCTTCAAGAATGCTAAGGCCTTTCCGAGGTAAGTGTCTCCGCCAATGTACTGCAGGCTGAGGATTTTGTCAATCATCTCCTTCTTGTTGTCATAGGTGTTGAGGTAAAACTCGCCCTGAGGATAGTCGCTGAACTGTGCAATTCCAACTTGAGCATACTGTTTGCTGATGTTGAAGCTCTTCACGACTTCAGCCGTGAAGTTTAGCATGACTGTGTGATTATCTGGCGTGATGCTGCTGGAGCGGTCGAGCAAGAACACCAAGTCTGTCAGGTTGCAAGCTGCCAACAGAAAGACATTAGTCCACGTTACTAATAAACAACTGCTGTGAAATTATGATGCCGTTAACTGTACTTTATCAACTATTTACTGTTATTTCAAAGATTTTCCTTGTTTTGTGAAACTACACATAATAACACAGAAAAAGAATCTTGGCACTTGACCTACCCTGGTCACCCATTAATTTTGGGGTCATTTGACCTTGAACTTACTGCTGTCTGTCTGTCCGTATGCATGTATGTATGTGGGTGTGTATGTCCGCATGTCTGCACCATATTTCGGTAACAAATACAGGTAGGACAATCAAACTCGGCACAGATGTTGATCTTGACCTAACCTGGTCACCCATTACTTTTGGGGTGGAAATGTCAAAGGTCAAGGTCGCAGGGCTACTTAGTGCAAAATCCCCTTATAATCTACTATAGAAGCTTGCAATGATGATCTTTGGTATATCTAAGGGTAGGACTACCACATGGCACCTCCTGGCCTTGAACTTGACCTTTGACCTTGAACTTACTGCCGTCTGTCTGTGTGTCTGTCTGTGGGTGTGTATGTCCGCACCATAACTCAATAACAAATACAGATAGGGTATTTAAACTCAGCACAGATGTTGATCTTGACTTACTCTGGTCACCCATTAATGTTGGGGTCAAAAGGTCAAAGGTCAAGGTCACAGGGCTACCTGCCACTTTTAGGAAGGTATCCGGCATGGGTCTGCGTCTCGCTTGAGTGCATTCTAGTTACTGTTTATTTTGTTATTTTATTTATTTCCTATATTATCTTGTACATCATGTCAGAGGATCATAACTCGTAACTTCAGCTTTTGAAATAAAATAATTTTCTAACATATATATAGGCACATTTTGACACACTACTGTATTTCCTGCAGGAATTAAAACCAGGATAATTAATGCAGCATCATTTGCAGAAGGTGGTGGATACCAACATTACACATCACCTCTGTTGTTTACAACTTGAGTAAGGAAACAGGCCTACAGAACAAACTGACAGAACAACAGCTGAACACTATCGGGGGGACTCTGAAAGACTGAATGCTACTGGTTTGAACAACGTAATTTGTCCAAACTGTTCTATAAAACAAGAGAACACCAATGTAGTTTCCCAATTTCTCTGCCAAAGGATACATTCACTAGAGTTAAAATATGAATGTATTAGAAAATCATGTTGATAAAGAAGGAATCATGTCTAGAAGATGATCCTGGTATCAAATGTAGATAAAAATCAGACCTTTCATTTGCTATAACTTGTTCTGACCAACCATCTATCACAAATGCTGATATGAGCCTTGACAATTAACCCAAAATGCACTTTTTTAAGGTTTTCTCTGGTGAATTATCAGAAAACAGATCAAGTGTGCCAATGCTTGTATCTATAACTCTATGACATAGATATTAAACTGCTGCAGTTTTGCTGTTGAAACTATGATATATTCCATAATATTGATGCTCAAAGTTGGTAAAAACAGAGCAAAAACTGGATTTAGTCTTCAGATTGTGAAACCTGGAGTGGATGTAAACTTGATTTGGTTACAGTTTTTAACAGAACTCAAATGTTTTTTTCAGCCATGAAAATTAGATGTCTGTCTTCTGTACTCGTGAAATGTCTCAAAAATTGTCCAAAACTACTTCAAACTTGTCTAAAATGACCTAAAATGCCTCAAAACGTGTCTGATATGATTCAAAACATGTCGAAATTATCTAGAAAATTGTCCTAAACAATTTAAAACTTAGTCAAAATGTCTAGAGACCTGTGCAAAATGACAAAGTAAAAATAAAAACAGAGAAAAGGAGTCATGGCTAGAAGAAGAGTCTCAAAATACAGGAAAAAATGTATATTTTACTTGCTATAACTTGTTTTCACCAATTGATTTGGTTGCAGTATTTAACAGAGCTAAAATGTGTTTCACATCCCTGAAAATTTCATGTGTCTGAAATTATGAAAATTAAAAAGTGTGAAATCTTGCTTAAGCCTATGTTAATAAAAGGCCTGTTACTATAAATATTCATAGTCTGGAGGTAAAACTTTGCATGGCTTCATTAAATATACTAAAATCACTGAAGATAAACGATCATCTGATTCTGAGGGGCCAGGCGAAGGGCTCGGATTGATTTTTAATGCAATCTGAGTGTCTGATTCATCTACCTGACATTCTTATTGTTCAGAAAACCATGACTTCTTGGAATACGTGCAAAATATGTTTAAGTAACAAGTAAATTTGTGGCAAAAGCCCAGTTCAGAAAATTACCTTGTTTGGTGGTGTTGCAGAGCTCTTCAGAAATATTCTTGTACAGAAATTCCAGTTGCTTAAAATCATTCACGAAGAACACTTTAGAAGAGTCGCCTCCAGCCATGACCTCCAGCTCGTCCATTTTGGCCCCCATCACTCCGATACTGAAGATGGTGATGTCGTTATTTCGCAGCGCATCGGACGCCGGCTTCAGTTTCTCTGGATCGGTGGCGTCCCCGTCTGTAATCACCATGAGAATCTGAGGCACGTTGCGGCCCTTCCGACCGCCATTTGAAGCATCAAAGTACGGTAAGCAATATTCCAAGGCCTGGCCTGTGTAGGTGTTTAGGCCTGGCGGCACCAGATCTTCAATTGCTCTGAGAACTTCTCTTCTAGAGTAGTACGTCTTGAGAGTAAACATGGATTGTGCTGTTTCAGAGTACATAATGACCCCAAAGCGAGTCTTCTCCTCGCCAATGGTGGTGTGGTTCACGACGGAGCTCATGAATATTTGCATGCTCTTGAACTCGTCGTTGTCTATGCTTCCAGAGCCGTCCACCAGGAAAATAATGTCAGCTGTTTCTGATCTCTTACAATCTAGAAGAAAATGGAGTGAAGAGCTGATTAGTTGTCACGCTGACAAAAACATTTATGATCACTCAAATGTTTTAGAAAATACACATAATTTCTGTCATGTTTTAGCTTATTTTGGAGTCATAAACACGAATGATGTAAAAAGCTGCGGGCTGTTTCTTTGCACATATTTAAGCTCTTGACAGCATAAACAGATAGAGTGACAGCGTAAACAGCAGCTTTTAAATTTCTGCAGTTTTTCATCTTTTGACAGAGTAAAGTGCTTCTTTTCTATGCCAGCATCAATACAACTTTTTAATTGGAGTAAAGTAAAAAGTTGCAGTTTTTCAGACAGTGTAAAACATGCTTTTTCTGTATTTTTTGGCTTCTGATGATATAAAAAGTGATTTTTTAGCATCTTTTTGGCATTTCACAGCACTGATTTTTGGGAAAAAAAATATAGAAGATAGAGATATAGAAGTAAAAATCTGCATTTTTTCTGTTTTGCTGTTATTTGTGTTAACTGTACTGCTTTAAACAATGGGTTTTTTAGCCTTTTGAAGGTGTAAAAGTTTGTTTTTTACATTCTTTCTGCTTTGTCAGCTTAAATTATTTTTTTCCGTTTTTGACTGTATAAACAGTAGAGTTTTATCTGCATTTCAGGGGATGAGATGGTGACTCCATAATAATAAGTGTTTAACTTTAACCTTAAACAACAGATTTTTTTGCCTTGTGATGGTGTACAAAGCAGATTTTTTCATCTTCTGACAATGTTAAAACCAGCTATTTGTAAACAGGAGCATTTCAACTGAAGCATCATTAAAAAAACATCAGTATAAAAAATAGCCTCTCTACATTTTTTTTTTTTTTTTTTAGCTTTGGGCAGAATAAAAAGCACATCTGTTAATCTCTCTCTGACAGCATAATAAACAGTGCTTTGTTTAGTTGTTTTTTTTGTTTGTTTTACGGTAATTCAAAAGTCTTACGCCCTTTCCTTTTACTGGTTGTTTGATATCCATAAATATTCATATATATACATGAACAAACACCACCTTAGCTCTTCTACAAACTCATTATCTGGTTAATCTGAAGGACCTTTTCAGACTTGTCTCACCTCTCCGTGGATCACAGAACTTCAAGGTCAGCTGGCTCACCAGTAACTTCAGAGCATCAAAGTTTCTCTCATTGAAGGTCCTGTTCGATGCACCGCTGATCTCCAGCAGCTGGCCAATGTTGGCGTCCATCACTCCGATGGCGTAGATCTCCACTCTTTTGTCCCTCAGGGCAGCGGCAGGACCCAAGACCGCGTCTTTAGACTCACCGTCTGTTAGGACCACCAGTATCTGCTTCAGCTCAGGACGCCCTCCTTTAGCTGCACTGAAATACTGAGACACCTCTGTGATGGCCCGTCCCGTGAGCGTGCCTTCATTCATCTGCACCATCATATCAATTCTCTCCATCATCTCCTCTTTGCTGTAGTAATCTGTGAGGGAGAACTCAAGATTAAAAGCAGTGCTGAACTGCATGAGCCCGACGTGCACTTTATCCTGGCCAACAAGGGACTTGCTGATGACAGACTTGATGAAATTTTTCATTTTCTGGAAGTCCTCCTTAGAGATGCTCTCGGAGCTGTCAGTTAGGAAAATTATGTCGCTTGGTACGTCTTTACAAGCTATGGACACAGAACACAGAAGTGTTAGTATGGAATTCCACCTACAGGGAAGACAGCCCTGTGCAATACCACATGTCAGTGTCAAATGATTCAAAACTGCCACCCCTCAGTATTCAGATTACTTCCAAGTTCAACAGCAGAGTATTTGTTCTGATGTCAAACTAAACAGTTTAGATTTACCATAATAAAAATAAAGGCCCAACAGTAGGAACTCACTGCAACAAAAGTCAGCATACCTTTCATTGTTGAAAATACAATCTTTAATTTTTTTTTCAATGCTTCAAAAGTTCACTTTTATGTTTTTTAGTCATTTTGGAGAAGTTTTAAGTTGTTGGACAAACTTCCAGTCATTTTGGACAGTTTGAGTGATGCTAGACTTGGTTTGAGTCATATTGGACAGAATTCCAGTCAATTTTTCACATTTTTTTTTACGAATTTTGGACAAATTTCTCTTCAGATGTCAGTCATTTGGGACCACTTTATGTATTCTTGGAAACTTCTGAGTCATTTAGGACCATTTTTTGCGTTTCTGGGACAAGTTTCAACTTATTTTGGACAAACTAAGTAATTTCAGAGAGTTTTGTTTAGGATAAATTTTGGTTAATTTTGCATTCGTTTCAAGCTATCTTGGACAAACTGAGTTACTTCAGACAAATTTCAAGTTGTTTAGGACAAATCTGAAGTCTTGAGTCGTATTCACTGTGGCAGTCCTGATCAGGTTCACGCCACACATGCTGGACTCAATCTGAGTCCAACAAATCTCATTTGACCAAAGAATGTGCTCCCA
The DNA here is from genome assembly GCA_024666655.1 of Dascyllus trimaculatus. Classification (NCBI taxonomy): domain Eukaryota; kingdom Metazoa; phylum Chordata; class Actinopteri; family Pomacentridae; genus Dascyllus; species Dascyllus trimaculatus. The sequence goes on along the minus strand of CM045451.1, from coordinate 11,682,637 downwards.
ACATTCATCAGGCTTCTTTTCATGTTCTTTAGCAAAGAGGTTGATAGTAAGAAGTGTCCTTCACACTGTCTGAGCTCCACAAAAAGCAGCTGCTGTCTGTTTTTCTCAGCTATATTGTGAAAGTAGTTCACCGTGAATGGAGTCATTTCAGGAGAACGACCAGAGCAGATCTGATTAGTGGTACTATGGCTCCTTCTATACCTCCTGATTACCACTGCAACTGTGTTTCACTGATTTTTCAGATGTTCAACAATCTTTCTGGATCCTTTTCCATCTCTTTGAAGTCTCACAGTCAAATTTTTCAGCACCTTTGTTCAGTTTGTTTTATGGACACCGCTCATAGGTCAAAAACTGAGAAAGTTCTACTATTCCCAGCTCATTTTTGAGCCATGTTCATAAAGTTAGGTTGATTGGAATTCACAGATGGACTCATTTTAGTCTCAGTGATCACAGCTGGGTTCACTTTGGTTGCTTTGAGTTTCTACTGTTGGGCCTAAATTTTCAATATAGTCTTTCTAAAGTGTGTCTTTGTTTGTTATCGGAGGAAATATTCTGCTGTTCAACTTAGAAATAATGCAGTTATTGAGAGGTGATACAGTTTAGAATCAGGTGACATTTATGCAATATTGCATAGGGGTGTACTTACTTCTGCTGTATGCTGTATAATATGACATTAAAAGTGCAGCCTCTTCCCTCACCCTCTGGAGAACAGATGTCTCCGATGATGGCGTCGTTGATGGACTTCAGGGCATCAAAATTAGTGACACTGAAAGTCCTCTTGCGATCGCCAGCAATCTCATCCAGCTGAGTTTGGTTTGAAATCTTCACCCCAATGGCATAGATGGTGATGCCTTGTTCCCTTAGTTTTTCTGCAGGAGCTTTGACTTTATCGGCAGATTCTCCATCGGTGATGACGATCAGGTACTTGGGGACTTTGTAATCACGGGATCTGACTGCTTCCTCAAAACGCTCCACCATGAACGACAGCGCTTCTCCTGTATACGTCTCACCTCCTTTGTGGACGATCGCCTCCACAGCTTTCTCCATCTTCTTGGCGTCCGAGTACTTCGTCAGGTCAAACTCTAGAGAAGGAGTAGTGGAGTATTTGGCAATCCCCAAGCGAACATGCTGTGGCCCGATATGAAAGACTTGAAGAAACTCAATGATGAACTTCTGCATGTCGTAGAAGTCTGGGAAACTAATGCTGGATGAATCATCTATGAGGAAGTAGATGTCAGCTTCGTCCTTTTGTTCACAAGCTGGAAAGAAACACAAAGTTAGTTCTTTCTGCACAACCAAACAAAGGAAAGCTTAACATCAACATTCAAGCACTGGCAAATTTTTCAGTAAAGGTAACTACGGCTGCAGTGAACCAAAGTAAATGTTGGTGGACTGTCTTTTTGTGTGTCTTACTGTGGTTACTTTGCGAATATTAGTCCATTATGTGTCTAAGAGGCGACTATTTTCTATTTGCATTGAATGTGCATCTGTTTGTGTTCATTTTGTGTCTCTTTGTATTTAGCTCTGTCTCTCTCTCTGCTCGATTTTCGTATCTTTCTGGACTTCTTGTCGTCGTTTTATGGCTCTTGATGTTTGTTTTGAGTAACCTTGTGTCTTTGCTCTTGTTTTGTCTGTGTTTGTATTGATTTTGCTAGTGTTTCTGCGCATTTTGCATCTAGTTTACTAGGTTTTAATCTCTTTCTGGTCATTACGTGTGTCTTTTGTGTTCATGTTGCATCTCTTTTTTTCTTGTTTTGCATTTCTATGTGGTTGTTTTGTGTCTCTTTGCAGCCATTTTGCAAAAAGTAGCCATTTTGCAAAAAGTAGCCATTTCTGGTGTTGAAAAGCTGATTGTTTCTGTTTGCACTGAATTAGCTTCGGTTTGTGTTCATTTTTCATATCTTTGTATGTGCTTCTGTCTCAAGGCTGCTTATGATGAACTAGAACTTGGAAATTTCTGGACATTATGGCTTTTGTTGTTCTTTCTAGAGGACTTTTAGGACTTTTATATAATGTTGCACAACATAACAAACACCAGTAATACTTGTCACTTTAAAACCCAAAAAACTGTTCCAAACCTTCTTTGACGTCGGTTTTCCTTTCACTGGATGTGATCGCTGTCTGAATAATGTTATTGCAGAGGCTCTTCTGCAGGCTCAGTTGCAGCGGTTTTAGTTGGGTGAAGCTGTCCACAGTGAACACATGACTGTTTGGGGGGTCAGTCGCTATCTGAATCAGCTCTGTTTTTTTGGCTTCTTTGATTCCCACAGCATTAACTGTGACCCCAGCCCGACGAAGAGCCAATGCCGGGCCGATCACGCTGTCCTGGGACTGACCATCTGTGATCACCACCGCCACTTTCTGGACGCCCCTCCTGCTGCCCCGTTTTTCAATGAAGATATTTTCCAGGGTAAACTTCAGGGCTGCTCCGGTGTTCGTTCCACCTTTGCTGTAAGGCATGATGTTGATGAACTGCAGAATTTCAGCCTTGGATGTGAATGTGTTGAGGTAGAACTGTGCCGTCTGCATTTGGTTGTACGTAACCATGCCCACTCGGACTCGAGCCAGACCGACATCCAGGCCGCTGATGACTGAGCGCAGGAAAGTGCGCACCAGCTGGAAGTTGGCTTCTCCAATGCTTCCAGACTCATCGACAATGAACACGATGTCTGCCACATTGGCTCCTTTGCACTCTGTGAAAGGAGATTTATTATTTAGCCATCTGCTTCTTCACTTTTTAGACATAACAGAAATACTAATTATTTATTTCAGAGTCTGAAGTCTTGGTTTGAGACACCAGACCAGTGTACCCGCGAATAGACTTGTGAGTCTAAAGAAAGCTTGTTTAACATGAAAACATGTTATCACCTTACAACTGTTCAAAAGATGGTGTTTCTACAATCGTGTACGTTAACCCTCTGAACTCTGCAACCTGCTGTCGGGTTTGAAAGGCATGTTTTGTTGAAAATGCCACAACTGTAGAAACTGTAAGAACAAAAAGAATCGCCAGATTTAGAACTTTCCAATGGTCCCTGAATGTATCATGTGACCTGCGGTTCTGTTGAGAAAAACTAACCAAAGACTGAGCCTAAAATTGTGATATTTCATGGGTTTTCTCTAGAACTACAAAGAATGGATTCTGAGTTAAATTGAAGTTAAACATTCTGCATGTCGGTAGAAAAAAAAGAATTTTCTGAATAATAACTGATTATGACACCACAAACCTTTTACAAATGTACATTTTTTTTTTTTTTAAATGGCAAAATGGCACCATTTATTAGCCAGAAACTGTCAAAACAGAATTCAGATTTATAACTTTCCATTGGTCCCTGAACGTATCATGCTTGACGTATGGTTCTATCGAGAAAATTGACCAGATCTAAGCTTGAAATTGACATTTCCCCAACATCACTTCATCTTGCACGTTTAATTTTTTAAAAAATGCCAAAAATAACAATTTTCTCAAAAAGATCCTGTAGAAAATAAAAAATATCCACATAACTGGGAAGCTGTGACCAACAGTTGATTGTAATATTTACCATGTGCTGCTGTGTTACAGATGTATTTTACAAATGAACAAGTTGAAGTGCAACGAGTAAAATATCTACAGTATATATAATCATCATCTTTTTCCAGTGTTTGCAACACCTGTGGACAAAAATGTTGGATATGGCGTTTAGATGTTTTTCCCTATTATTTTGCTTTGCATGATAATTTATGTCAACAGAACAACAATCACTGAATTTTCAAATTTCCAACTGTCCTTGAACTAATCATGTGTGACGTATTTCAAAATTGTGACATTTCACCAGAATCCTGTTATTCTACATGTGTGACTGAACCATGAGTCACCAACTACCTTGTGTCATTCTGACTATGTCAAACTGCACAGAAGACATTTTTGAGTTATCTCTCTTTCTAGTCATGGTTGTGTTGTTTCCATCAAGGTGCAGGACTTCATACTACTGTAAAAATAAAATTAACCCTGAGCGACAAAAAATTAGACTGGAGGAAAACGCACCCAGAAACTGCTTGGAGTTCAGAGAGTTTGAAAAAAAGCAAATGCGAATAGCTGATTGTTATTGTAATGACTAATAGATATTTTACTCTCTACAGCAGGGGTGCTCAATCCTGGTCCTCGAGAGCCCCTATCCAGCATGTTTTAGATGTTTCCCTCTTCCAACACACCTGATTCAAATGATCAGCTCATCATCAAGCTCTGCAGAAGCCTGATAACGATCCTGATCAGTTGAATCAGGTGTGTTTGGAAGAGGGAAACATCTAAAACATGCTGGATAGGGGCTCTCGAGGACCAGGATTGAGTACCCCTGCTCTACAGTAACTGATGACAATGACAGACGTTCTTACCTTCAGAAACTTGTTCCACTTGGGTTGGGAAAAGTGAGTCTGGCAAGACCCCGCTCACTGAAGACACAGAATCAAATGCAAACCCAGTGTTACAAATGTATTTTTAGTCTTTCTTGTGTATTCAACAGCTTTTAAATCTGTAGTTTTCTATTAAAATTAGTACAAAACTATAAAATTTTTGTAAATTTTAAGATTTTTGACTTAAAGATGTTGAAATTTCTCAACATATCAGTGGATGAAAAGAAAAAAAACAACTAATTTAAGCCTCTGAAGCCCAGGTTTGAAAGGCATGCTTTCTTTAAAAAAAGAAAAAAAAAGCAAAATTAAATTTTTGTCACATTTATCATTGACAAAAATTGTAAAAACAGAACGAATTGTCAGGTTTTCGACTGTCCAACAGTTATTGAAGTTGTCGTGTGTGACACTTCACGACATCCCAAGTTTAAAATTGTGATACTAAAAAAAAAACTCTTTATTTTACATGTGTAATTCAAAAATTGGGAAAAAATGATCAGTTTGCAATAAAAAAAAAAACTCAGTTAAAAAGCTAAAAATTCAGAGCTTCACAACTGAATCTCCATAAACGACTTGGCTGTGACCAACAGTGAAAAGTTCAGAGTTTCTAGGTGAACTGCAGGCAGTGTTTCCACAGAGCAGAGAAGAGGAAAGTATGGAAACAGATTAGAAATGTACATAGTTAAACACTTACAGGATGGTTTCCAGTGTTGGTAAAACTTGTGGACAATTGAAAATATGTTGGACATTTTGTTATTTACATTTTGGAAAAATAAATAATCAAAGAAATTCACCTTTTGTGTTTATTTTGTATACTTTCTATCATCTCAACTGTGTCATACTGCACATAGGACATTTCTTAGTTTTCTGTCCTTCTAGCCATTGTTCTGCTGATTCCACAGAGGTGAATTATACTGCAGTAAAAAATGAGCTCACAGTGAGTAGAAATGAGACCAAAGCAAAAAAAACACCCAGAAACTGCTTAGGGTTTGAGGCTTAAAAAGAGAAATTTAAATAGCTTACTATAACAGTAATGCTGCTAAAAGTCATTTCATTGACTCTACAGTAACTGATGACAATAATAAACATTCTCACCTCCAACATCGTCTTTTCTCTGTTCGCTTGTGAAGAATTTGTACAGCAAAGACAAATCCAAAGAAGGATATGCAAGCTGGCCGCTGGCAAAACGCTCCAGTGCATCCACTGAGGCACCCGCACTCATCCCTACAATAATCACCCCGTCTAGTTTGAGTGTATGAGAAACACGATACACAGGATCACTTTTTGGAGGGTCTTCTGCAAGCACAACAACCAAAACCTGCTGGGTGCCCAGCTCCGCCCGGCCGCCTGCCTCGGCCTTGAAGAAGTCCCTGGTGTGCTCCAAGGCGGCGCTCAGGTTTCCCGACTGGCCAGGTTGTGGGCGCAGTCGGAAACGTCGGGCAGCCTGCACCGTCTCCTGTTTGGTTTGATAAGTGTTGAGCTGAAATTCAATCCTGACGTCCTGAGCGAACTGGGCCAATCCGACACGATAGGTCGATGCTCCGATGTTCTGCCGATTCATCAGTCTTATGAATTCCGACCTGAACTGGGTGAATCTCCTCTGAGGCATGTTGCTGTCCACCAAGAAGAAAACATCTGAAAACTTGTCGGCCAAAGCTGAAAAAAGACAGAAACAAAAATATTTCATTAGAGCGAGTCTCATCAGTCCAGCAGGGTCAGTACTCTCCGACAAAGAGCAGTGGAAAAGTTGGTGAACCCACAGTTCTGGCTGAACTTCTACCACACAGTAAATAAAACTGTGCATTTTTTAACAATTAGGTGTTGATTTAAAGATTTTCCCAGTTTTGTCAATTTACAGACAATATCTAGCAAAAGAACAGAAAAAGTATTAAGTTAAATGTTGACTTAAAAAAAATAAACAACCACAAAAAAAACAGGCCAAAACTATAAATAATGTCCACGTCAAAAATCTGAACTTTTTCTGGTAGTCTTGCTGCCGGATTTTCATCATTATACATCGTTTTTAAGTATCACTGTACAGTCACAAGACCTATCTGGTACCTTCAGAACTAAGCAAACCTCTAGGATGAAGATAAAGCAACTTCAAATACCAAAAAAAGGGAACTCAAGCTGTCTTTTACTGAAGCTCTTAACTACAGTCCCAGCAGTCAGTAATTTTTAATTAACTAATATAGTTTTACTAATGAATTACTGTGGCAGTAATACAAATTAAAGCTGCAAGCAGCGTCGGACGGGCCCTCGCTCCCCCCCCACGGCCGCTTTGGATACGATCGGAATGTCTATAGCACGCAATAGTATTTGTCTCATCCTGCTCTGCACATGTACCAAATTTCATGTCTGTAGGACAAAGGGGTGATCTTATAGGAACTTTTGAAATTTTTAGGGGGCGCTGTGGAGCTGTTTGAAATTTGGAGTGTGCAAATCTGTTGGTGTTGGCATACTGTACGTGTGTACCAAATTTCATGTCTGTAGGATAAAGCAGTCATTTTATATGAGTATTTGAATATTTGTAGGGGGCGCTGTGAAGCCATTTGAGCACCCTTATTCCTGAATTGTATATCAATTGTTAGTTCTAGAGATTAATGAGGATTTGTGTGGATTTAGTGATATTACATGGATCCCTTCACCTCCAAAACTCATTTCGTTCCATATGGCGATTTTGTTCAAAATGGCCGCCATGCCACGCCCACATCGTGTGACGTAGCCACGAGATTTCAATAACTTTTCATCCTGCATGGGTTTAGATGACACACAGCGAATTTGGTGAAAATCGGAAAAAAATCCTGGGAGGAGTTCGTTAAATTCCAATGCCTGCGCACTACATGATCCAGGGGACGCCGTTAAGCTTTATTGTTCAAAATGGCCGCCATGCCACGCCCACACCGTGTGACGCAGCCACAAGATTTTAATAACTTTTCATCCTGGTGGGGTTTAGATGCCACACACCGAATTTGGTGAAGATCGGACAAAAATCTTGGGAGGAGTTCGTTAAATTCCAATGCCTGCGCACCACATGCTGTAGGGGGCGCCGTTGAGCCTTTTCTGTAATTTTAAAAGCAGGAATATTTTTGTCTTGGGCTACTGTACCTGTGTACCAAATTTCATGAGTTTTCGCGAAACTAGCTGTATTAACTCCACTAAAGCAAAATTTTCAAGGTGGCGCTATTGAGTCATTTTGCCATTCATATGTGTAATTCCCCCAAAATATCAAATTTTTCACCAGTCCTGATGTGTGTGCCAAATTTGGTGAGTTTTTGAGCATGTTTAGGGGGTCAAATTGGGGTTCAAAGTGGCGTAAGAAAAAGAAACTGCCAAAGAAACAAACCGCCAAACCGCCAAAGAAACACTACAGGAACAATAGGGTCCTACGCACTGTAGTGCTCGGGCCCTAATTAAGACTAAGATCCTACATTTGTTTTAATTACTATGGGCTAAACCTCATTAACTTAAATATTAAGGCTAAACTGGATTTGGACTCAACTTTGTACAAACTTTTCAGAAGTAAGCACAACAAACACCATAACTACATACACAGTTGCACTTGCAGGGATCAACCTGACTAGAAGTGAAAATAACCTTGTCGACAGGATTAACTTTTAAAGAGCGCTGCAGGTCTGAACTGCAGTAAACAGAACATGGAGCAGAAAAATGTCAATATCTTTAAAAATTATTAGGGCCCGAAGCACTACAGTGCGTAGGACCCCATTGTTCCTGTAGTGTTTGGCGGTTGGGATGGCGGTTTCTTTTTCTTACGCCACTTTGAACCCCAATTTGACCCCCCAAACTCATGAAATTTGGTGCACAGGTACAGTAGCCCGAGACAAAAACATTCCTGCTTTTAAAATTTCAAAAAAGCTCAACGGCGCACCCTAGAGCATGTGGTGCGCAGGCATTGGAATTTAACGAACTCCTCCCAGGATTTTTGTCCAATCTTCACCAAATTCGCTGTGTGGCATCTGGACCCCTCCAGGATGAAAAGTTATTTGAATCTCGTGGCTACGTCACACGGTGTGGGCTTGGCATGGCGGCAATTTTGAGCAAATTCGCCATGTTGAACGAAATGAGTTTTGGAGGTGAAGGGATCCATGTAAAATCACCAAATCCACAAAAATGCTCATTAATCTCAAAACCTAACGTTCAATATACAATTCAGAAATGGACGTGGTCAAACGGCTCCACAGCGCCCCCTACAAATATTCAAATACTCATATAAATCACTGCTTTATCCTACAAACATGAAATTTGGTACATACATATAAAATCCCAAGACCAATAGATTTGCACGGTCAAAATTCCAATCGGCTCTACGGCGCCCCCTAGACAAGGTCGTGTGGAGAGCAGTGCGGTGAGGAGCGAGGGCCCGTCTGACGCTGCTTGCAGCTTTAATTTTATTTATCTTTTTCTGAAAGTGCTTCAACTCATCCTCAGAAACGTTTTTCCTCCACATCACTATGTATTTGCTACGGTGTCACATCAGTGGTTTTTGGCTTCAGTCTATGGTTGGATTTTATAAAATGGCGGCTGCAGCTAAATCCGGCTCGGTTCAGGGACGGAGCGGTGTTTGTACACTGAGTAGAGTTTGGATGTCAAACCACAGCAGCACTAACACCCGAACAGAAAGCACACTTTACATCTGTTAGCTTCTCTCCTGCTCACATAAACAGTTTTCATACAACTGAACTCCCATAAAAGCTGTTCTTATTCACAGAACACAGAATACGCAGCTAATTCAGACTAGATGTTACCGATGATTAATGTCGTCTGGCAAACTCACCAAAAACATGAGTTGAAGCTAACTGCTGTGCAACATCGAGAGAAGGAGTTGCTTTAAATCTGTGACAGGCTTTAATAAAAACTTGAACTTCTTTTGGAGTGGCATTTCTAATCTAAGTAATGAGTTCATTGTTCCATTTATTTTTTATCATGTTAGCAGTTTAACTCCCATTTTGAACTTTAATATGTAAACTATGTTTCCATTTTGTACTGTGCTGCATCACACAATGACATCCAGTTTGTGAAAATAAAATAATTTAAATGAAATGGTATTTTAGATTTTTTTGGAGGTAAAATAGTTGTTTAGATTAATCGATAGAGGGGTAATTTCTATTGGCCGCCCTGGCAGACTGTAGAGCTTAAAGGCAGGGTGGGATGATCACAACCAAACTTCCACAGATGCTCTTGATTTTTTTGCAATTCAAAACTTTGGATAGTGATTTTTGTGGGAAAGCTGATATCCAAATGAAAAAACAACTCTATAAATGAGCTCTCACCCTTGTGCTCCTTGTCCATGGAGTAGCACACAGTTTGCAGCAGACTGTTGGTCAGCTCCTGCAGAGCGTCGTAGCTGTTGGTGGTGAGGCGGAAACGTTGAGTGCTAGCGATTTTCTCAAGCGTCGCCTGGTTGACTTGTCCCACCCCGATGGCGAACAATAGGACGCCTCGATTCCTCAGCTCCATGGCGGGTCCTGACACTTCGTCCATAGAGTCTCCATCTGTGATGACCACAACAATCTGCGGCACCCGCTCGTCGGCTCGGCTCCCAGCCTGTTTGGTGAAGTACTCCTTCGAGAGGAACTCCAGGGCTTTTCCCGTTAGTGTACCACCTTTCCGGTGGGGGACATTAGCCACCGCATCCAGGAGGGACTGTTGGTCCATGTGGTCCTTCAGCAGGAACTCCCGGTGAGTAACATCGCTGAACTGGGCCAAGCCAATCCGAATGCTGTTGGGGCCGATGTCCAAACCACTAATGACGTTGCTCAGAAATGTGCGGACCTCCTGAAAGCTTTGGTCGTCGATGCTCGAGGAGCCATCGATCAGGAAGACAATGTCGCCCACGGTGGCATTTTCACACTCTGGAGAGGCAGGAAAAATATCAGCATTGCATTTTTAACACAGACATTACAACATATGTATAAGGTTAAACAGTCGCATTAAGATCCACAATGTCCATTCACCTCTGAAGTCCAAAATCTGTCAGCAAGTTTTTCTTTAAAAAAAAATCACCAGGATGACACCATTTATTAGCCAGAAACCATAAAAAACAGAAAGAACTGTTGAATTTGCAACTTTCTGACAGTCCTGCAACTAATCATGTGTGACGTGCTGTTCTGTCAGGAAAAAAAACTAATTGTTTTCACAGGCAGCGTCTCCACAGGGTAGAGAGGAGACAACAAGAGAGACTAAGAGGAAAATAAAACATACTGGATTAATAGAAAAACTGCAGCATGGCTCAAAAATGGTACACAGAGGAGCAAGTTGTTGGAAGATACATTGAGCACTGTGAAATATCTTTCTACTGTTGATGTGCAGAGTAAAGTAAATAAGTTTGTAGAGACTGTAAAAATGTAACTGTGGCATGAGGAGCATCCATTTTTCCCAGTGATGGTAACACCTGTGGACACTTGGAAAAATGTCAGCCATGGAAAATCCACGTTTTTTAAATTTTGTAAAATAAACAACAGTTCTCCCTCCTCCTAGCCATGGTTGTGTTGTTTCCATAGAGGTGCAGGACTTTATTTTGCTGTGACAAATGAGCCCACAATGAGGAAAAATGAGACAGGAGTTTAAAAAAATAAACACCTAGAAACTGCTCTAAGTTCAGAGGAGGCAATCGTGATGAGCTAATTAACACTTCTGAACAAATAACTTTTCGTAGCTTCAATTTCACCAGCTATTTTTCAAAATATGGAAGTTCCTTTTCAAAATCCTCTTCTGCTGTTTTCTTGCTGCTAAACATGATGTGTTAAGGAAATAAAATCCCAAAGTAAAAAGCACATGAATACCTCGTACGCACTGTGCCTGACGTCTCATTTCAAAAACTCGACGTGTTAAGCACTCACCTTCTACCTGAGCATCGATGCCACAGAAATACGAAGCTGCGATGATGCCGAGGAGAAGAAGACCCGTCCTTCCCTCCATGGTGAGACAGCTCATGGGTTTCTCTCCTCCTACAGCAAAGACAGAACCGAGTTAGTTTGGGCCTTAATTTTTACATACGGCACCGTGCTGAAGTTTTAAGAACTAAACGTATTGCGACAATGCTACGATGAGTAGCTTTTATTTATGAATTTTACACAAAGTGCAGTAAACTGGGAAGATGAATAATAATCTAAACATCTAAAGAGGATAAAAATTCTGGGCTGAGTTCATTTGAATTTGAATAATAAGCTTTGGACAAAACCCAGAAGGGGTAACTCCATATAAAGTCAACTAAATCTGAAAAAAAAGCTCTCCTCAGACCTCCACAGAATCAGCTCATTTTTAACATACAAAAACTTTAGTATATTTAATGAAGCTTTGCAAAGTTTTACCTTCACATTATGATTATTTCCAGAGTTACAGGCCTTTGAAGTACATAGAGGTTGGCCCTAAATTACATATTCATAATTTACTTTTTATATCATTTTTGTGCCTCATAAGTACAACAGATAGACACATGACATTTTAAGACTGAAAAATGCATTTGAGCTCTGTTAAAAACTGCAACCAAATCAATTATACATGGACTCAAGATGTCGTAATCTAAACACTTAATCTGTTTTTTGTTCATTTTTTCTGTAAAAAAACTCTGAGCATAAATATTACGGGACTGCAGCAGTTCAATATCTATGACAGAGTGTAGAAACAGTGTTCTGGGTCATTTTGGGTCAAATTTCAAGGCTCATATCAGCATAGACGGTTGGTCAGAACACATTAAGGAAATAAAAGGTCTTTTACCGACATTTGATACCAGGCTTATCTTCAAGACATGATTCCTTCTGTGTCTAACATAATTCTAATACAGTCATATTCTAGCACTTACAAGATTCTGTTTACTGAAGGAATTTAGACCCTGACAATTCCTGCATCATCATTTTCCTGCCCTGTAGAAAAGACAAGCTGGACACCAAAATCACACATCATCCTCACCAATGAGCCTGGTAAAATGGATTAGGTTGCAGTTTTTAACAGAGCTCAAATGCGTTTATCAGCACATTGAAAAATGTGAAACTTGGATGAACTCCTAAGTACTTTAAGGGCATGTAACTCTGAAAATATTCATAATATGAAGGCAAAACTTGATTTAAAAAAAAGCTGATTCTGAGGAGGTCACGGGGAAGGCTCTGACTGATTTCTTATTAAATGACCCAAAAGATATATAAGTATAATAAAGGCTTTTCAAGATAAATCTGAGGCATGAGATGACCGAAAAGCAGAAAAAGCATGTGTTTACAGATGTTCGGCCTACAGCGTTGTGAGCTAATATACAAACAGGGACTTCACTGCATTAAGTGTCCATATACGGTAAGATAAATGTATAACATGCCTTGAGTGGGAAAAAACACTTGCTTTTAGGGCTGACAAGTGGAAAAATGTTTGGCTGAATCCTCAGGCTGCCACACAGGCTTCAGCTGAATTTTCAAAAAAATAAAAAATGCTGCAGTGATAAATTCAGACTGCAACAGGCGGAAGGAGAAACCAAACAACTGTCAGCCATTTATGAGCACTCTCCCAGAGGCATCTCAGCTGTGACTGTAGAGCACTTTTTAGACAGAATATAGAACACATAAGCTGCTGTTTGTACGTCGATGAAGCTTGCATGAATGAAAATAATGTAAAATTTTAACAATAAAGCTCTGTTTTAAGTATTTCTCAAAAGTGCTAAATATTTGCAGCTGTTCTGTCATCATAAGGTGAACGTTTAGTTGGAAAAAGATGCGAAACAATGGTTAATTCAAGTGTCTGTGGTTATTTCACCGAGACTAAACTTAAAATGGTAAATGGTCTGCACTTTTTATAGCGCTTTTTTCTACCTTGGTGGTATTCAAAGCGCTTCACAATTGCAATGTTTTGCATTCACCCATTCACACACACATTCACACACCAATGTCAACAGAGCTGCCATGCAAGGCGCTAGCCTGCCATTGGGAGCAACTTGGGGTTCAGTGTCTTGCCCAAGGACACTCTGGCATGCAGAGGGGCCGGGGATCGAACCGCCAAATGTGTGATCAGTGGACAACCCGCTCTACCACCTGAGCCACAGTCGCCCTTATTTTCATTATTCCCCAGTGGTCCTGACATTTCTGTCTGCATCTGTGTTTGACACATGCATGTTGATGAACTCACCTGGTTTCTAGTAAATGTGACATTAAAATGACTCTGTAACATCTCTGTGCACAAAGCTGCATTTACTGATGACTGCGAGGCGTTTAGGGAACACTGACTTTTTCATTAAAGTGCTGATTATTATTATCGACTACTGCAACAGCATTCTCTATGGTTCATCCTCAAAGGTTCTCAATAAACTTCAATATATCCAGAACTCTGCCGCCTTCTCACCCACTCCCACACCCGTGAACACATCACCCCTGTCCTCCAAAACCTCCACTGGCTCCCCATCCCACAACGCATCCAGTTCAAAATCCTTCTGCTGACCCACAAAGCCCTCCATAACCGAGCCCCCCCATACCTGAGAGACCTGCTCCACCTTCACACTCCCTCCCACAGCCTTCGTTCATCTACTGCAAACCTTCTCTCTCCCCGACTCAGAACCAAGCTCCGAACCTGGGGGGACAGAGCCTTCTCCATATCTGCCCCCACACTCTGGAACTCCCTGCCACAACACATCCGTGACACCACAGACCTGACCGCCTTTAAATCACTCCTCAAAACCCACCTGTTCAGATCTGCTTTTAACATTTAACATGAACTTATTTTTATGTTGTGTTTTATGACTTGTTTTATTTCTATATTTTAATGTCATTTTACATTTCCAATGTTTGTGATTTTATGTAAAGCGTCTTTGAGAGTGTTTGAAAAGCGCTACACAAATAAAATGTATTATTTATTATTATTTATTTTTTTTTTGCATTTTTACATAATTTTGACTTTTTATCTAAAATTTCAATTTTTTGACTCCAACTATTTTCATCTTTTCCAACACTTTCGACTTTTTCATTATTTTTGTTTTTTCCTTGTAATTTGACTTTTTATCGCAAAAATGTATTAGAAACATAAAATTTCATGTTCGTCATTTTTAATTCATAATTTTCACCTTTTCCTTTAATTAATTTATTCATTTTTCTTTAACACTTTGTCATAATTTTAACACTCTTCTCCTTCTTTATTCTTGATTTATTTTACTTTTTATTTTTGAATAATTTAGACCTATGTGTCATTTTTTTCAAGTTTTTTTCATTCAACATAATTTTGACTTTGTTACTTAAAATATCAACTTCAACATTTTTCTGTGACTTTCTGACATTTTTCTTTTTTCTTTTTAGTTTTTTCTCTTTCATTTCAAAAATTTTCAAAAAAGTCTCGTAACATCAAAATTGTTGCTTAAATTCTTGAGGGAAAATTACGATAAATTAAAAACAGTGTTGTTTTGTTTCATTCCAGACAAAAAAAACCCCTTAACATATAATTAGATTATAATTCTGCTTGTGATGCTGGTCAATAATGTAACATCCTATTATTAAAAAGGGTTAAACGTGAAGTTCTTAGTTGATGCACTTACTTTTAAATCCCAAATCATCCTGACAGAAGAAAAACCAAGCATCTATTAGCAACTTTTTTGTGTTTACAGTTGTTTGCATCATGTGTTCAGATACTACCAATGTGTGTGGTAACCAACAAAAAGGGCAAAGCTCATTTTTTAATGTTATTCAGCGTTAAAAGGTGCGGTGAAATATTTTGGGTGAACTTAAAGAAAAATCCCTGCAATCTCTGTCGAGCATCTGGGATTAGATGAAATCCTTGTGTAATTTTATTTCATAGTACTGATGTATATTGTGCACGGTTGAATATAGGCCGATCTGCTTACTATTTTATTGATTCATCTGTTAGTTATTTGGCCAAATAGTTAGTTCAAGTAGACGTACTTAAATGATTTGTTTCATCCAACCAATGGTCTGAAATTCAAATATTCTTTAATATGCAAACATAGAGGATGCAACAACCAGCCGATTCCCCACCACTGACTTTTGGCAGTTTAAGGATCAATAAAAGACCTTGATTCTTCTGACGATTCATTTTCTGTCGATCAGTGGCCTCAGTTCTGACTCTTGGTTTAACATTCTGGATGATCAGTGGAGAAATTCTTAATAGACAACACAATCACAAAGCAATGCTTGTGTAGTTTAAAAATTTACAAGACATATTTTGTGAGCTCTATATACTTTTTGTTTGCAAAAATCTCAATTCAAGTCTGATCACTGCAGTGATTGCACCAAAATGCTTGTGAACATGAGGTTGATTCATAACCCAAAAAAGAATATGATCAGGTTATGAATCAGTCTGCAAGTTTAAATACTAAGGTTAACACCCCCTGCAGTGTTATTTATGGTGTGGATTTTCCTAAGTAGTTTACATATTAGGGATTAAAACTATAAAAGTTATATAAAATACTACTTTATTTGGCTATAATACATAAGGCTAGACTCCTGCAATGCTACTAATGACAGCTTACCTTAATTTGAATATTAAGACAGAAGACCCTGGGCACTAATAAGGGCAGATATTAACCTGACTGATTTTGCAAAATGTAAAATGTGGATCAGTGTTTCCTCACGTCCTGTTTTGTCCAAAGACATTTAGTATACAGTCATTGTGGAGGCAAGAACCCAGAAAATTTTCACATTTAAGGAGCTGCAGACCCAGAATTTAGTCTGTTTTTCAAATCAAAATTAGTCAAACTGATTAATCATCAAATAGTTAAAATAGAATAGAAATATTGTACTTCTCACTCCCTTACTCAAATAGATAGATAGATAGATAGATAGATAGATAGATAGATAGATAGATAGATAGATAGATAGATAGATAGATAGATAGATAGATAGATAGATAGATAGATAGGTAGGTAGGTAGGTAGGTAGGTAGATAGACAGACAGACAGACTAGATAGATGCTAGAAGCACGGTGGCTCGGTTGTCAACACTGTCGCCTCATAGCTGGGCGATCTCGGTTCCCATTGCGGTCTGGGTCTGGGATCTTCCTGTGTGGAGTTTGCATGTTCTCCCTGTGCAGCGTGGGTTTTCACCGGGTACTCCAGCTTCCTCCCACAGTCCAAAAACATGCTGAGGTTAACTGGTTATTCTAAATTGTCCGTAGGGGTGAATGTGAGTGTGCTTGGTTGTTTGTCTCTCTATGTGTAGCCCTACGATATTCACCCCTAGTCGGCTGGGATAGACTCCAGCCCCCCTGTGACCCTACAGAGGATTAAAAGGTGTATATTTGTATAAATATTCTGAACATCTGATCGTTTCAGCCATAAAATAATAACAATCTTAACACCTGACAAAGAGGAAATATTAAATTGTGAGGGTCTAATATCATCATAGTTAACAAGCTCATGTGTAGACAAGAAGATGGCATTCACTGATGTCAATATTTATCTGTTGTTTCTTATCATTGTTGCACTGGCTAAATGTTTAAATATTTGCATCTCAAACGGCTTTGGAAACTGCTATTTCTTACAAAAAACTTTGTCGTGTCAAAAATACTCATTAAAATTTGTGCTTATTTTTAAAAAATGTAATAATGAACCTTTATTTTGTTTTCCTAGTGCAAAAAGAGGGAAAAAATAATAACAAAAACTAAACAAACATGCAAAAAAACCCCATTGGTTTTAATTTAGAATTGCGCAAACCCTTAAACACGAAATGAAATGCAGGATAAAAAGCAAACTGTGCATGCAAGACGTCACTTTACGGAGAGAAATTATCCAAAATGAGTCTTCTCTGACTATGCAAGGAATTTTTAAGCACAAAATGAGTCGTGTAAGTCAAAAACATCAGAGATTTAGCAACTTACAGATCTGCTGCTGCTGCTGCTGCATGAGCGTCCAAACACAGGAGTCCCACTTCAGAACTGCAGGAAGAATTCTGCTGTCTGATGACTAGGAGGAGGATGAAGAGGAGGAGGAGGAGGAGGAAGGGTTGGATCCAGCCATCAGACTCCTCCTCCTCCCTTTATCAAATTCTGCAGCGAGGTGGATACAGTCATTCTTCACTGTTTCACATGTGAATGTGATTTAGATTTAAAATAACAACAATAATGTTTGTTTTAGAGATGGTAACAGACAAAAAGCCAAAAAACAAAAGTAATCAATAAAATTTACAGTTAACGTGTGCAACAAATCCTAAACATGCAACATAAATAGAGTGAAAAAGGTCTCGGCTGAAGCTACAGCTGATAATGTACACTGTAAAAAATGCTTTTGTCAGTTATTAATAATTTACTGTTATTTTACATATATTAAATTGTGGATGTTACATTACAGACAATATCAAGTATAACCACAAAAAACGTATAAATTTACATAATACTGTTTTTTGTAGTAGATTGTTTATCTTTTCTGTATAGGGTACATTGTATATTTTTTTGCTTTTTTTTATCTTTTCGCTGCTGTAACAAGTGAATTTCCTCATTGTGGGATTAATCAAGTATATTCTAATCTAAAAAAAAAAGTTAATTACTTACAGAACATTTTTTTTTCATAAATGGTAAGTGGTACTTTGTCGTTACAACATTTAACTGGGTTTCAATGAGCAAAAATATTGTTGTTTTACAGATACTTGCTGCTATTAAGAATGACTATGATACTGTATTGTCCATATCATGAATTATAAAGGTAATTTATTTTTCATAACGTTAGCCTGTAAAATTACACATGTGCTTTCTGGTAAACTCTAGTCCAGATTTAATATAAGTTTTTTTTCAATGCTGTCTTTCTCTTTGCCACTCTTCCATGAAGCTGTGACTGGCAAAGAACAGCAGACGGCTGCTGTATGAACCGTCTCTCCCAATTTAGCCTCTTAGCTTGTAACTCCTTCAGAGGAGTCGCGTCTTGGTGGCCTCCCTCACTTGTCTCTTTCTTACTCAGTCACTCTGTTTCTGAGGATGACCTGCTCTAGGCAGATTTACACATGTATCTTATTCCTTCCATTTCCTAATGATGGATTTAACTGACTCTGAAAGATATTCAGTGACTTGGAAATATTCTTGTGTCATCCCCTGACTGATGCTTTTCAAATCCCTTTTCCCAGAGCTGCTTGGAGTGTGCTTTTGTCTTCATGGTGTAGTTATAACCAGGAGTACTGACTAACCAGTGACTGGACCTTCCAGAAACAGGTGTCTTTATACTACAATCACTGAGACACTTTGACTGCACTCAGATGATCTCCATTTCACTAACCGTGTAACTTCTGAAACCAACTGGCTGCACCTGTGTTGAATTAGATGAGCCACTTTAAAGAGGGTAAATACTTACGCAATCACTTTCACAATTCTTGCTGGAAACGTCAAATTAAATTGGCCATGATTAATTTGTGAAAAGCAAAAAAAAAAGAGGAAAAACTTCAAAAGCGTGTCAACACTTTTTATAGTCGCTGTAAATTTTGTACATGCTTTCACTTCCTCACTGAAGCTGGTGAACAGATTTTCTTTCTTCACAAAAATATATTACGTGTTACATTGGTCATCAATTCATCCTTCCTGAAAACATTTAAACTTTCTCTCTTTTTGAAATTGGACTTCAGGGCAGCTGTTACTGGTCATAATGGTGCCTCTGAAGGTTTTAACTTTTAACTGGAAACAGCGAATCTGTCCTGGTCCTTTTTGCGCTGCAGGACTGAAAGACACAGAAAGTCAATCATCCCTACAGCCATTAGGTTTTATAATTCTCTAAACAAATGGAAACGAAGTGTTGACACCTGAATTTAATTTAACGTGTGTTTAATGTGAATTTTTTTTCTTTGCCAGACACTTGAATTTCCCTTTGGAGATTAAACAAGTTAATTCTATTCTAATCTACTTTGTTCTCTGGCAACCAAAATTAAATTCTAAGTGCATGTACTCAGTAAGGCAAAAGTCAGCCTCGTATGTTGTTCAATGTTGTTCAAACACTAAGATAATATGAAAGCAGCTTGTAGCTTTGCACATATAATGACAACAGATAGACCCTTATGCACACCCGCTTTTGTCCACATCACCATTCTGGCATGTCAAATTAGCAAAAATGACAAAAACAAGACACAAAACGAGAAAAATGAGGCACAAAACAAAAGAATGGAGATGAAACAGTTCCAAAGAGACACAAAACAACACAAACAAAGCACAAACTGACACAAACAAGACAAAAATTACACAAAATGACACAAACAAGACACAAAGCGAAACAAACAAGACAGAAGATAAAAACAATTTGCAAAACAACACAGAAAAAAGACAGGAAACAACAAAAACAAGACAGAAACAAAACATGAAACGGCATAACGACACAAACAGGAAAAGACACAAAACAGAAAAAAAAAACAGACGCTGAACGACATAAAACAAGACAAACAAGACAGAAAGGATGCAACCAAGGCACAAAACAACAAAAACAAGACAGAAAACAACAAAAACAAGACAAAATGACACAAACGAGACATGAAGCAACACAAACAAGACAAAAAAACAAAAAAAAAGATAGAAAAGGGCAGCAAAAAGACATAATTATCACAAAGAAACATAAAATAGCCAAAACAAGACACAACCCCCCCTAAAAAACGAAGCAAAATGGCAGAATGTAAGAAAATGACAGAAGAAACTGCAAAAATGAAACAAAAAGACCACAAAGAGACATGCAACGGCACAAACAAGAATCAAAGCGACACAATTCAGACACAAACAAGATGCAGACACACACAGAAGAACAAATTTGTAACTTTGCACATATATATAGACTCCTATAAACACCTGTTTTTATGCTCCTACCAATGTGTCTACATCACCATTCTATCAAAATCTGAAAAAACTTTTACCAATTTCAAAATGTCGACAAAAGACTGTATGAAATTTTGTTTTTAATTTTTAATGGGATAACTCTCAAAAATTAAGTAATGCCAACAAGTTTTTCCATGTTATTTAAAAGGATTTTCAAGTTACCATACCAAGCATTTAGTATATTAGGCTGCTCCAATACAATGTTCTTTGACTTTTTCATGTTTTTGTAGCTTATGTCGTGGTAATTTACTTTTCTGCTAAGCTGCAGTTATGTATTTCTGCTTCTGATGCTTAGATCTTGAAAGAAAAAACAACAAAAAATTGAATTTCCCCAGAAATGCATATACAAACAGATTTGTCAAATGGAACTTCATGATTGTTATCCTCCAGTTTGCTAAACTGAAGGGTTGGATGGACGGGAGGGTGCCTATGTTCCCACAGCCCTATGTCCCCACAACCCTATGTTCCCACAGCCCTATGTTCCCACAACCCTATGTTCCCACAACCCTATGTTCCCACAGCCCTATATTCGCACAGCACTATGTTCCTACAGCCCTATGTCCCCACAGCCCTATGTTCCCACAGCCCTATGTTCCCACAGCTCTATGTTCCCACAGCCCTATGTTCCCACAGCTCTATGTTCCCACAGCTCTATGTTCCCACAGCCCTATGTTCCCACAGCTCTATGTTCCCACAGCCCTATGTTCCCACAGCTCTATGTTCCCACAGCTCTATGTTCCCACAGCCCTATGTTCCCACAGCTCTATGTTCCCACAGCCCTATGTTCCCACGGCCCTATGTTCCTACAGCCCTATGTTCCCACAGCCCTATGTTCCCACAGCCCTATGTTCCCACAGCCCTATGTCCCCACAGCCCTATGTTCCCACAGCCCTATGTTTCCCTATGTTCCCAGCCCATGCCCTATGTTCCCACAGCCCTATGTTCCCACAGCCCTATGTTCCCACAGCCCTATGTTCCTACAGCCCTATGTCCCCACAATTCCCTATGTTCCCACAGCCCTATGTTCCCACAGCCCTATGTTCCCACGGCCCTATGTTCCTACAGCCCTATGTTCCCACAGCCCTATGTTCCTACAGCCCTATGTTCCCACAGCCCTATGTTCCCACATTCCGAAGATATTTTTCAAATTTAGGCCCCATGTTCCCACAATTCCCACATCTCTACCCCTGGTAGTTTGGGGGGTTCGCCACTCAATCTCATGGCTGGCAATCTGAAGGAGAGAATCAGCTTCCAAACTCTCTCGAGCTCAACGCCGCTACTCCAACATGGGGTTGCTGTGGAGTGACGAACTGCGTGGAGATATCTGCGTTTTCCCTTCATGTGTGGGAATGTGAGGTGAGACATGTGGAAAAACAGGGATGTGGGAACATAGGGCCCAATTTTCAAAATTTTCAGTGAAAAAAAAATCTTTAAAATGTGGAAACACAGGGCTGTGGGACCATTGGGTTGTGGGAACATGACCCTGGATGGACAAATATGACTAGCATTAGCTATGTGCACCAGAACAACATACTCCATCAACTGTATCAGGAGCTGCAGAATAAACTCTGTACACAAGTCCAGTGTTGGTCAGGTCACACATGAAAATACTCACTGATAAATTACTGTCTGAAATTGTCCAAGCATGTTTAGCAGGTAACATTGAATGTAACAGTTAAAGGGGAAACTAAACTTTCAATTCTTCCAACTTGTTATGTAATAAAGTAAATTCCAGGAATGTTAAAATATTCTGAAGAGATATAAAAAGCTGACAAACTAATACTGGTACTATTATTCAGTTGCAGAAGCTGAAAACAGATGTTTCTACTCTGCCTGTTCACACACTTGGCAGAAACGGAAAGGAAAGAAGAAAGGAAAAAAGTGTGTGTGTTGGATATAGACTTAATGTTGGAAGGGGTTAGTTCATCCCAGGAGACTCACTGTTAGGGGGTTTTGTGATTTCTGAAGAAAGGAGGACTGTATATTGACAGAGGCCAAAGAGAAGGACTGCCAAGACTTCTCAGGAAATTCTGTAGAAAACATTCTACTGAAACTGACTCACCACTGAACATGAAATCGAAAAAAATGGAAGAGCCAAACCACACGGTTCACACTGAATTTCAGGGCTGATATCCCACAAATCAGTCTAAAATCAAGTCCAAAACCAGTCATTAAATAGTTTAAACTATTCAGAAACTAAGACCAAAATCAGTCTAGAACTAATTAGAAACAATTTCCAAAACTAAGTCCAAAACCAGGGGCTGCACAGTGGCTCGGTTGTTAGCACCATCGCCTCACAGCTGGAAGATCCCCGGTTCATGTCCCGGTTAGGACGCCTGGGATCTTTCTGTGTGGAGTTTGCATGTTCTCCCTGTGCAGTGTGGGTTCTCACCGGGTACTACGGCTTCCTCACACAGTCCAAAAACATGCTGAGGTTAATTGATTATTCTAAATTGTCCGTAGGTGTGAATGAGAGTGTGCTTGTTTGTCTCTATATGTAGCCCTGTGATAGACTGGCGACCTGTCCAGGGTGTCCCCTGCCTTCGCCCTAAGTCGACTGGGATAGACTCCAGTCCCCACGCGACCCTACAGAGGATTAAGTGGTGTATAGATAATGGATGGATGGATGGAAGTCCAAAACCAGACCAAAATCAGTCATAGAGAGTCTAAAATCAAATCCAAAACAAATCTAAAATCAAGTCAAAACTAGTCTAATGCCAGTCAAAAAACAGCTAAAAACCAGTCCAAACTGACCAAAACCAGTGAAAAACTAAATCCAAAACCAATCTAAAATCAAGCTCAAAACAGTATAAAACTAATTCCAAAACCAGTTGAAGACCAGCCCACAACCAGTAAAAAAACAAGTCCAAAACCAATATAAAACCAGTATAAAGCAAGTTTTAAACTAGTTTTAAAACTGTCTAAAATCAGTCTAATAGAAGTCCCACAACAGGTCTCAAACAAGTAGAAAATCAAGTTCAATATCAAACGAAGACCAAAATTACTGAACTCGCTTTAACAGCTCAGAGTTTTTTTCTTTCAGGCTGTTGTCATCACAGCTGCACCAAACACAGAAAAGAGAAAACCAGATCGTTTAGAGTTCCAGTGAATTTTAAGGGCTAGTTTCCCAGAAACAGATTCACATACAAACCAAAATTTCTTGCACTCAGTGGGGCACACCGTGGATTTCTCTGGTCAAGAGAAATCAAACACAGCCAGAGCTCCAGATACCTATGTTAAAGGCACTGCTGCAACTTCACAACTTTTAATTTATTGATGTCCACACAGGAACTTAGATCACAACAAGGAGAAAGGCAGAAGAAGAAGAAATCAGTAAGTCATAATGATTAACTTTAAAGAGGTTGAGAAGGAGTTTAAAACACAGCACAGGATTTGTTTTTGGTCCATCATTAGCCAGATAATCTCTGTAAACCACAGTGCATGGCTAAATTTAGAGGATTAGATTCAACCTTCAGCAGCACAACAAGACCAAACAATCAGCCAGAGTCAGAAGGAACCAGAAGAACCAGGAGTCCTGCAGCAGGTAGTCTGAACCCTTAGAATCGAAAGTCCAAGAGCTCCAAACCAGTCCAAAACCAGTGAGGACGAATTTAAGAACCTGTCTAAACCCGGCCAAAAGTCAAGTCCAAAACCTGTATAAAACATGTCTAAAACTAAGTCCAAAACCAGTCTGAAATCAAGCCCAAAACCAGTCAATCAAAAAAAAATCAAAAAACAAAAACAAGTTTGACAGCATTTTAAAACCAGTCTAAACTCAAACTCAAAAATAGTATAAAACTAAGTCTAAAATCAACCCCCAAACCAGTACGAAATCAAGTCCAAAAACAGTCTAAACCCAGTCCTAAATCAAGCCCAAAATTAGCCTAGAACCAGGTCCAAACCCATGCCAAACAGTCTAAAATCAACCCCCAAACCAGTAAAAAAATCCCAAACCAAGTCCAACATCCATTTACAACCAGTCTAAAATTAAACTCAAAACCAGTATATAACCAGTCCAAACCCAATTTGAAATCAAGTCCAAATCCAGTCAAAGAACAAGGCCAAAACCAGTTATACCCAGTCTATATTGAAGTCCACAACCACTCTATGTTCATTATCAGATCTGTAAACTGTCTGTCACTACTTTCACAGTTTGATGTTTTCAAGCAGCTTTTTTCGGCTTCCCAATTGCAAAAAGCAAAAAGAGTCACTTTAACATCATGGAAGACTGGTTTTGGAGTGGTTTTAGACTGAACAGGGCTGAGCACATATAAAGTACGTTGGTAGTTATTTAGTTCAACTGCTATAAACATGAAAGGTGCTAATTAAAGAGGTATTCCTGCACTTGTATTGTTAACAGCTAAAAGTGATAATTTGAAATGCGATCCAGGTCCAGTTTAGTCTGCCAGTTTTGAATGTTCTCAACCTTTAATGTTTAAAATTATATTACATTACAGCCGTGAGAATCTTCTCTTTCAGCAAATTAAACTTGCTGTTTGAAAGAATTTATAATAAAGTAAAAAAAAATCTCACCTTTGTCTGGTTTGTCCAAGTTTATTTCCGAGCGCCGCCATTTTCTCTGAGTGGATAGAGACAATAACTGACTGCTGCCACCTGTGGGCTGGAGGGGAAACTCACCAAATGGCGACTAGGAGAAACTTTTATATTAACCGTTAAAAATTGATTTTGTTTTCTCCAGACAAAGCTGTTCCGTAAAAATCAATGAAACTAAATGAAATATGATAGGGGCTTCTAATGCAGTGTTCGTATGCCTCCGTGTTTCTGTTAAGTCACTTCGGTTTACTGAATTTAGCTAGATCGGTTGTAGTTCTGAAGTTCGTTGACTGACTTGCCGATTTCTATCCAAAAAAGAACTACAGAGAAGCACGACAGTTTATACCGTCCATACCAACGATGATATACGTTTCTTCCATGGGTAATTCCATGGACAGATATACGTAGACGCCGCATTGACTGTGGAGGGACGTGCCTAAAGCTCCGCCATCTTGGTACAGGGCCAGCAGAAGCGGGAGTGAATGTAAGTCTATGGAGGTAGGAGGTACTCCACAATCTTAAAGTAGAATTATTCACTGAATTTCCGACCGATTTCCAAACGGTTTGGTTTGTTAAAAACGTCACACATTTAGCTATGACACAGGATGCTTGGATACTTTTGTTCTATTTATGTCTGCCTGTCCGTCCTCCATGTCTGACGTTTGTAACAAACAATATATGTTGACAACTGATCGATTTATGATCACTTTTATAGTGCAGACATGTCATTCCTCTATAGACGTAATGCACTGTAGAGGCGAGTGGCACTGTACCAAGATGGCCGCCGCGTAGGCACGTCGGCTCCAATTGGCAGCGCCAGTCAACGCGGCGTCTACATATATATGTCTATGAGTAATTCCTTAATGGTTATTTTGTCTATAAAATGAATGAACATAATGAAAAATGTGCATCATTATTCTTTTAAAACTAAGATAAAGTGTTGAGATAGTTTTTGTTTTCCAACCAACAGTCAAAAATAAAGATGTTGAGTTAATGTAGAAAGAAAACTGAAAACTAGAAATATCAGTTAATTTTGGGTGTTTTTGCTTCTTTAATCATTTTTGCTCCTTATTTTATTTGTGTTGTTTTATTTGTGTCCAGTTAATTTATTCTTTACTTGTAAAGGCCAGTTCTGTCTAAAGCTCTTATTCAGGATCTACGCACACAGATTATTCCCAGTCCTATGATTTGGCGCCACCTTGTGATCGCTGCAGGTTTTGTGATGGCAAGAAGAAGAAGAAAACTAAACTTTAATCAAAGTAAATTGTCGTACATCTCAGTGTGCCGTCAAAAAAATCTTGTTTTATCTGAAAAACTGTCAGAACCCAGAATAAATTCAGTTTACTATCATGTACGAAAAAGAAAAGTTTGAAATCATCACATGTGAGAAGATGGAAAAATAACAATTGGGCATTTTTACTTTTAACAAATGGTGAAAACAATCAGTTGTCAGAATATGACAGTTTTCTGTCAGTCAGCTGACTGACTGATCTACTGAAAAGTATTTACAGTTTAAATTTGAGAAACTGCCTTCAGTCCCAGTAATAGAAGCTGTAAATGTCTGTCAGTGAAGTGATTTATTGTGAGGATGACGAGTTTCACTGCACATCAGTAACATCTGTCCGTCTTCTGTCTGCAGACGGAGAACTACAGTAAAGCTCGGACCGTCGAGCAGCCGTCCGTCTGTCCGTTCTCCGGCCTCCCCGCCGACACGCCGGAGATCCGCGTCAAAGACGGCAGCAAGATCCGCAACCTGCTGCGCTTCGCTCTGAGCCGCATGGAGGCCAAACCGAGAGCAACTGAGGAGGAGGAGGATGAGGAGGAAGGTGGTGAGGAGGAGCGGCCGGAGGCGGCAGGCCAGCCGCTCTGCAAACACCTCGTCTTCACCGCCAGCGGGAAGAGCGTCTCCAAGGCCATCACCTGCGCAGAGATCGTGAAGCGGCGCCTGAAGGGGCTCCACCAGCTCACCAGGCTGCTGTACGGCACCGTGGACGAGGTGTGGGAGCCGCTGGAGCCCGACGCCGGCCTCGACAGCCTCACCGTCAGCAGGAACCTCCCCAGCATCTGGATCTTGCGCTCCAGAGAGCCGCTGGACGGCAGCCAGCCGGGATACCAGGCGCCGGGCCGCTACGACGCCCTGTGGGCTCAGAGCTCCAGCAGGGAGGAGGGCGGAGGGTTCACCGGACAGAGACCGGGGCACCGGAGGAAGAGAGGCGGCGGCAGAGGGAAAGGACCCGGACGTCAGAGTGGACGGTCCAGAGAGCCGGTGAAAGGACAGAACTGATTTATTTTAAAGTGCATCATCATACAGAGACTCAGCGACACTGAGAGGATTTATAAAGGATTTCTACATTTAAAACAGATTTATGAATCCATCACAGGAAGCAGTTTTTGCTTGAACTCTGTTGAAGTCAGGAGAACTATTCTCACCTGCTTTCATTTGAGT
This sequence comes from Dascyllus trimaculatus, assembly GCA_024666655.1. NCBI lineage: Eukaryota > Metazoa > Chordata > Actinopteri > Pomacentridae > Dascyllus > Dascyllus trimaculatus. The sequence continues at coordinate 11,655,483 of CM045451.1, read as the reverse complement.
CTCACATGTTCTTCATGACTTTAAACTCAACTTCCAACTTTCCGAGGACTAAAAAAGGTTCCTGCAGCTCTTGGTTTTCTTTGTTTCTGCTGCCCTCTGAAGAAAAGATCAGGCAAATTCATTTATTTTTTGCAAGGACAATTAGAACAGCCAATTGAGACTGCAGTGTTCCTCCACCGTCTCGGTTTATACTCAGAGTTTACTCATTTGTTTTTTGGGACCCAAGACTGACTTCTTTAAAATATTTTACCTCGATTTTGAGAATTTTTGTATTTTCATCCTCAAAAAACACCATTGAGGACTCAGTATCTCCAGAAATACCAACTCCCACAGACGTTTAACCAAATACTAGCATTGTTGTATATTTTTTACCCAGCAGATTTTGCCATATTTCCTATAATAAATCACAAAAAGAACCAAAATGCATGACTGTGTTTTGTTTTTTGTATGTAAATCAATAATTCCTTCATAGAAAATTAGTTGCATTTGTCACTGGAAACAAGACATGTATCATCTTGGACTTTGGGAAACACTGATCCTTACCCAGAAAATAACTGACAACAATAAGGCAGCCCTAATTATTACTGTGCAGTCTCATTTCTGGTCACAGATACTGTAAATGCTCCCAGATAAGCTGGAAATGTGTCGAACTGAACATGGACTATAGAGCAGGTTATTTGTTTCAGCATCATCTGGAGACAAACCTGCAGAGTTTCACCCGCAAAACATCAGCGCCCTATTTGTTTCAGGCTTTCACTGTTAATAGTCAGATCCATGTGGCACGAAAAGAAGAAAAAAAAACAATACTTATTTATTGAAAATCTCTTTATTACATTTATTATTTATTTATGACAGAATAACACACTGATTGCAGCACTTTGCGATCTTCACTGAACCTTCACACAGTGTTTAGTTTTACACATAAATCGACGACTAATTCAGACAGAACAGAGCAGTAAGATGAAGATTTGTGTATATATTTGTATTACAAAAACAGCTTTTACACTTCACTTGGTCCTAAATATGAATGTGTGGATATAAAAAAAACTACTTCTGGACTGTCTGGCTGATGTGAATAAGGAAATATTCCGTCTCAGCTGTTTTTTTGATTGTCATTAGGTCAATTCCACTTTAATTCTCTGAAAATGAGGCAGAAGACAGCAAACTGAAACCTCATTCATCTTTAAATGCTAAGAACTAAAAACATTTGTGTGGTTTTACTCTGTTGTTTCGTGTTTTACAGCCGATTTAAAATGTTTTCAGTCTCATTCAAGAGTCAGAATTGGAACCTGACATTTCAGAATCTCATTGATTCAATTATCTGTGAAGAAAAAACTTTAAGCCTTTCAATTTATTTTTCACTTTTCCTAAAATCACACAGAAAGAGGAAATACGTGACCACTCAGCACAGGAAAACAACACTTCTCATCTTTAAACATTTGGAAAATGACACACAGGAAGAGAAAAACAGGGATTTTCTTTGTCTTTAACTTGCAGTCCGCTTCATTTTCTGGGCATAAAACTTAATTCTGAGCATGAATTGAACGTGTTAATGTGACTGAAGAGTGAAGCTGCTCTTCGTGTTTGGAAGCAGATCCAAGTTTTAACTCCTTAAATGTTTGTCTGGCAGCTACAACCAGAATAGTATCAGAACATTTCACTCAAACATGATGATTTCATCACTAAAGCACAAAAACAATTTTTAAAAAATGATTAATTGAGTTCAGTATGGAAACTGGAGGCCCAGAGGCTCCCGGCTTTAGGTGACTGTTAACATTTCAACACACTGGGACAGTAAATTAAGCTGCTCTAGAGACACACAATGGTAAAAGAGAGACAAAACATCTACAGGCACACACACAAAAAAGACTTTAGACACAAATTGACTGCAAAAAGACACCAACTGACTGCAAAGAGACACAAAACAGCTACAAAGAGACACAAAATGACTACAAAGAGACATAAAACGACTATAAAGAGACACAAAATTACTGCAAATAGACACAAAACAACTATCAACAGACAAAAAATGACTATAAAGAGACACCAAATGATTGCAATGAGACACCAAACGACTACAAAGAGATTTAAAATGACCACAAAGGGACACAAAACAGCTACAAAGAGACACAAAATGACTACAAAGAGACATAAAATGACTACAAAGAGACATAAAACAACTATAAACAGACACTAAATTACTGCAGAGACACAAAACAGCTACAAAGAGACATAAAACAACTATAAACAGGCACAAAATGACTATAAAGAGACACCAAATGATTGCAATGAGACACCAAACGACTACAAAGAGATTTAAAATGACCACAAAGAGACACAAAAGGACTACAAAGAGACATAAAATGACGGCAAAGCTTTTCACCCAGTAAATGTGGACAAAATAAATCCAGTCAGGACAGATTGAACTAAAGTGACCTCACACACACTCAGGTTTCGCTCGTAAAATCAACATGCTTGGGTGAAATATCCTTAAATTATAAATTCTGATCATCTTCAGACCAATATCAGAAAAACAATGACAGACAACATTTAAAAATCCGAACAGCTACACGTAACCATTCCTCTTCAGACAGATTCAAATTTGACAAACCAGCATCAACTTCATCAGACATGGAAGACGCGACTAATCAGTGTTAGGAGTAAAAAACAACCGAGATGAAAATTAAAAATGACCAAGTGTGAGGAGCTAACAGACACCAAACTGCAGACATTTCTCTTAACAATCAAACATTTATAAAACGATTTTAAAAAGGCACCTTTCAGCGTTTACAGATATGAAACAGGAAGGAAAAGTGTTCAGGGAAAAATCACAGGATGCCATTTGATTTTTTACTACTCGACTACAACCAGGCGAACAAGGTGCTTTTGACGAGGAATGATGGCAACGTTTATGTGCTGAAAGAAAAACTAAACAAAAAGACGTTTCAGTAACTCAACCTGCTCTGGTCCAGATTAAATCGGTGACAATCTGATGCAAAGATTCAACAGCAGGACGACAGTTGTCACTGAGCAGCAGCGTCCAGGTCTGAAAAATGAAGCTCAAGAGGCAAAAACTGCAGTTCTTCTAATGTCCACTTGAGGCTCCCACAGTGAGTCAGTCCCAAAAGACCTCTATGTTAAAACCCTACAGTAAAAGTAAACATGTTTTCAGCCTGCTACAAAATACGGTTTTGGTCTCTAAAGCTAATTTTCCCATTTGTGACAACTGTACAGAGTGCTAATTTTATAAAGCTCACAGGTTTAAATTGTATTAAGGCTTAAAGTTCTGCATGATTAGGGGAAATTCAGCTCCACTCAGAGTCCACATTCTTGGTTATTTGTGACCTAGCTGGTAGTTTTGCCAAAGTCCTTTAGTCTTACTACTCGGCAGCCATCTTGATAATGCTCTTGTGCAGTTATTTTGGGCTAACAAGACCAATTTACTGTTATTTCAGCTTTTGTTTTTTTCAGAGTAAGAGATTGAGTAAGTATTGAACAGAGTTTTTGAAAGTTTAAACAAAAAAATACAACTTTTTTTTTGTTCCAAAATGTAAGAGTAGTAATTTTGAGGAAGGACACCACCAATGGACATCAATAATTTGGAATAACGTAGCCTCGCTAATGTTAGTTGTCGGCTATGTACACTATCATCTAATAGAGTGACATAGCAGCAACAAGCAGTAACAAACTACCTGTCTAAAAGGTAACCGAGCTTACTTTAGGTGAAGTTAATAATGTTCTTGGTTGAAGCTGTATAGGTTGATTTTTTAAACTTTTTTTATGTTTTTGAGCCCTAGTTGGTGGTATTTATACATTGGTTCTGTATTGCGGTTGTGTGTGCGGCATCTAATTGTTCCGTTCATTTTCTATACACTTGGCTCTGAAACAAACCCTGCTTTATCATTTATTCCCCTCTAAATATGGCTGTGATTTACTAAAGAAACAGTGTTGGAGACTTGAAACTAGCAATAGAGACCATAGACTCATTAGGAAATTGTTTAGCGACATAATAAATCAAGTGAGAAGTCGGTGTATTTTCTCATAGACTTCTATACAATCAGACAACCAGAGACATCGCCCCCTGCTGGCTGCTGGACATAATGCAGTTTAAGGCTTCACTTTTCAGACCTGAAGGCCTCGTCCATCTTTTATACACACATTATGGTCCAGTAAGTAGGAAAGTGAGTTAAGTAGCGCCACTTGCTGGACATTTCAAATCAATACACCAACTGGAACAAGACATCATCTGCAAAAAAAACTCTCCTACAACAATATGAACAAACAGCATCATTATCTCTACAGGCGTAGAAATATTTAGAGCGCATGCATTGGTCTTTCCATTAAAAACATGAAAAATCAAAACCGCTATCACATTTACTCATATACATATTCCTTTTTCTTCAGCACTGAGTCTTGTTTTCTCTCTGTTTTTCACTCTAAAAATATGAATTATGAGCTCAAACAACCACTGAATCTATCACAGAAAAGATCCATTTAAGGATCCATTTAAATTCCATGATAATTTGAATTTGTCATCTGGTACCAGAATTTTGTGTTTTGCTTTACATAAAGAAAAACATTTCCGACAAATTCATGCAGAAAATGATTAAACTGGTGCATAAAATGTTACCATAATGCAGGGAAGGAACTGTAATGTGTCCCTGCCAATATTCAGATTAAACCATGATTAAATCTATTAATTCACTGCTTACTACTTGGAGCTGACAGCCTGTCCAGTCTCTACCTGTAAAACAACTTTTGTGTCAGATACAGCAGCAACATCTGCAGAAAACTGTAATCAAGACAACATGTCTTCTGTGTTGAATGTTTCAGGACACATTTAAAAGTTACAACTGTTAAAAAATGGTAATGGTAATTGGTCCAGCAGCCCAAAACTACTGTAAAATAATTTAAAAATCTATGCCGTTAAAAACTGTATTTTTCCATAATTAAGCTCTAGTTTCTAGCCTCAGTTTGACACAATGTGTATGTTTTTGGGCTTTTTTAATGCTAATGACATATATTTACATGTGTAAATAAAATGAAATCACCTATAAAAAACTAATTAAATAATGTTGGAATACAACTAATCAGCCTTATGTTTGGTAACAAATCAAGCTGGAAAGAAAAATGTCAAAATATTATTGTAAAACTAGTAATTCAGTTTCAAATTGACAGAATTCACTGCTTTTCAAGATCATATCAGGCTTTTCCATAAAAAACGTATGTACTTGACAGAACTTCAGGGTTAAAAAAAAAAGTACATCCATTATAAAATGATTAGATTTGTCTTTGAAAAAATGTAAAAACCACATTATTAAACAAATAGTTATGATTCTAAAAATCATCTGCAGTTTGTTTTAGACAATATCAGCTGAGTTTTTACACATTACTTTACATAGAATTCTTCTATATTTCATAGATCTTATTTTATCCTGTTTTTGTGACTTTATTGATATTTATCTTTAAAAAATGTGTAAAAAATGAGGGCTAATTTTTTTACAGTGTATCTGAGCTGTCGTGAGGTGTTCAGGGACACAGCAGGAAAACTAAACATATTTTTCACTCCTCTGAATTTTTGCAATGCGAGGAGACGAATATGTGCAACATTTCACCGGACAAATATTTAATAAACTGAATTTTGTGGGACAAAACTATTTCTCTTATGTCTTCTCAAAAATTTGTGAAGACTCAGGTTTATCTTGGAACCACACGGATGGTCCTGACGTCAACAAAACACCAGTTTAACAATTTTAAAAAGTTTTAAAAGAGTTCTACGACACAGTTTCTGACTTCTGTTTGTAAATTCAGAAAGAATGTGTTATTATTTTATGACACTGATGATAAAGCAAAGCGACGCACATCGATTCCACATATTTCTCTGATTCACTGCATTGATCAAAATGTTAAAAAATAAACGTTACAGCAGAACATTTAGTGGTTTGACGGTTTTAGTGTCTCTGTGGAAATTTTACCTCTATAAAAAACAGGAGCCTGTTTCTGTCCGAGTATTTTTACATCACAAACTCACAGCTGGGCGCTCTGCATTGGGATTGATTGATTATTTTCAGATTGATCATTTCCCTCAGCGGTGGGAAACATTGACTAAATGCAGGATTTAAAAAGACTTTAAAAAGGACGTCAGCTCCGCAGCTCTGCCGTCCAGCGTCATGTTACAGGAATAGTGCGTAAAATAACCGGTGACCTCTGAATGCAGCCAAAAGATGGATTTATTCGCCTCCGTTGGCCTCCGTGGTCAGTTTCTCTTTCTCTGGTGGAGCCTCTACCGGCGCCGTGCTGGTATTGGGCGCCGCCTTTCTGCCGTTCGTGAAAGGAAGCCCTTGGGTCTTCCAAAATGAGGCAAAATCAGCAACAAAAGCCAACATCGCTAGGAAACCGAACGCCTGAAAGAGGACAAGAGGAGCCAATCAGCTCAGAGGAAACTTGTGATAACAGTGATTTTACACCAGTGTGTAAAGAGCAAAAGGCAAAGAGGAGATAGGAAAGGAAATGAAAGTAGGGAGTAGGGAAGGAGAGCAGTTTGAGTGTACAGATGTTTTCTCACCACAGCACTCATCTCCACAGCCGAGCCGCCGTTGCTCGATGCAAAGATGATGGAAGAGATGAACAACAGCACAGCGATAACACCGGTGTAACAGAAGTCCTGCAGAAGAAAAGAAAAGAATTACTTTGGTTGCATTATGAAAACAACCTTTGAGGTGATGCCATGAGTTTGAATGTGCTGCACAGCAAATACCACAGCTTGAAATTATTCACTTCATACTTATATATATGAGGAAATGCTAGGGAGACACAAATAATGATTATATATTTTTTGAGCTTTAATTTCCCCCTGAAATGTTTTAATTTTTAAAAATAACATTGTCTCATAACTTTGACCCTTTTTTCTCAAACTTCACACTTAACTCAAAAATTTTACCATTTTCTTAAGTTTTTGATTGTCTTTTTCAGAATACACACAATACGTTCTAAAATTGAAATTTTAATTCTCCTTAAAATGAATTATTTAACAAAAAAGGCAAGTGCAACCAAATTAAAGAGCCTTGTATATAGAGTTATGATGCAAATGCACTGCAATTTCCTTTATTTTCTGATTATTAATTTCTAATGTATTCAATTATAATGCAACGCTGTCTGTGCGCTTCTGTAACGTGAATTTTTAGCTCAGGGATCAATAATTTCCTGAAGTTATTCTCACTGCACTGACCGAACACAACACTGTCGCAGTTCCTCCAGCGACCTGCAGGGGGCACGCTGCACCTCACCGCTGCCGGATATCCGCCACAAGAGGAAGGAGAAGAAGAAGCTAAGCTAAGCTGCCAGCTGTTATGGTAACAGGCTGGTCTCCGTGCAGTCTGTTGGCATTTCGTTGCTACAGCCCCGGATTAATGACCAGGTCACACCGCTACAATGCCGTGGAGATGCTGCGTCCCTGGATGTAAAGGCTACGACGAGGCCAAGTCCATGGGGGTCGTTTTTCACGGCTTACCGACCAGAGACCCGCAGCGTTGCCGGACATGGCTGAAGGCGATTCAAAACCCCCGGTTCGACGAAAACACCCCGGTGTCCAAATACAGCGGAGTCCGGGTGTGCAGCCTACACTTCACCGCCGAGGACTACGAAGAGGATTTTCGGGCTAAAATACTCAACATTGCGCCCAAACCGATGCTGAAGAGCGGCGCCGTGCCTTCGGTGTTCCCCGGGAGACAGAGCGGTGAGCCCGGCCGCACCGACGCATCAGCTCCGGCCCCAAAGAGACGGAGAACCCCGGTAAATATCCACTACAGCTGGGGGTCAGAGTGGCTTCTCCAAGTCTTTATTTTAACACTTTGAGCTTTAAACGTGGTTTGTTCACTGCTATATTATAACACACTTGGTCCCAGGGAGAACAGTGGTTCCCTTAAAGTTCCTTGAAAGTTGTCAGAATTTAAGAGAAACACAAAGAGTAGTTCAAAAACCAGTACCGTCATTATGAAAGATACTTCTAAACGTCCAGGTAACAAAAAATATTCCACTGAATGGCAGTAAAGTAGGAAAACAGAGGAGCTAGGAAAGACAAGGAGGAGATAGTGAAGGAATGAAGCTTGTAAACTAAAAATGAAAAGGAGATGGAGAAGGACACGAGCATGTAAAGTAGGAAAAGGAAAGGAGATACAGAAGGCAAGACACTTGTAAAGGAGGAAAGGAAAAGAAGGGAAGTCACAAAGAAAGAAAGAAGCTTGTAAAATAGAAAAGGAAAGGATGGGATAAAGTAGGTAACATGTGAAAAGTAGGAAAGGAAAGAAGTGTAAAATAGAAAAGGAAAAAAAGAACAGTAGGAAAGAAGCTTATAAACCAGGAAAAGAGGAAATAAAGCTTATAAACTAAGAGACTAAGGAAGGAAAGGAGCAAATAAGTGTAAACTAGGGAAGGAAAGGAGGAGGTAGACAAGAAACTCAGTAAAATAGGAAAGGAAAGAAGGGTGTGAAGCAGGAAAGGAAAGGAGCAGATGGAGAGGGAAAGAAGTCTACAGGCTAGGAAAGGAGGAGATGCAGAAAGTAAAGAAGAATGTAAACAAGGAAAGAAAATGAGGAAATAAAAGAAAGAGGCTTGTAAACTGGGAAAAGATAGGAGGAGATAGAGAAGGAAAGAAGTGTAAACTAAGGAAAGGAAGGAGGAGGTAGAGAACAAAGTATGTGAAATACTAAAGAAAGTTAAGAGGGAGGAGGAGGGGAAAGGTGAGGACGGTGAAGGAAAAAGCTTGCCAGCTAGAAAAAGGAGGAGACAGAATAGTAAAGTAGTGTGTAAAGTAGGAAAGTAAGAAGCTTGTAAACTAGGAAAGGTAACAAGGAGGTAGAGAAGGAAAGAAGCTTGGAAGTTCGGATCGGAAAAAAGTGTGAAAATGCTCCATCCACTGAACAATAAAACCAAAAATTTAACACCAAGTTGTGCATCTGTTTCTGAATTAAAACAAACATGGTGGCCTGCTGAGTACCTGGACAGAAACACAACTTGAAAACCAGTTAAACATCCTTTTTTGTTCAGCAACATCAGTTTTCAACGTTTTATGAATCATAACAGGCAAATTTTAGTGTAAATGTAACTTAAATTAATCCATTATTTGTGAACCAATAAAAGCATCCATCAGTCTTCTGCCACGTTTCTGTGATTAATTAAACATCTCACCATTTAAACTGTATAAAACTGCTCTCTGTACGTCTTAAACTCCTGCACTAAACCTGCTGGGATGAACGTCCCCTGGTAACCTGCTGCCTGTTTTGTATCTGTTGTTCATGTTGTTGTCAGGCGAGTGTTTCTGCTGCAGGCAGCTCCTCACAGCCGCCTCCAGCAGCCGGATCGGAGGAGAGCTTTTGCATCGTGGTGTCCGTCGACCCTCTGGACGACACCTTCCACTCAGAGCCAGAGTTCAGCTCAGTGACGGCGTCGGACGAGTCGGACGAAGACTCCGACAAGGACTGCACCGTCGTTCACAGCCGCAGCCTGATGGAGCTGTTCAAGAGATGTCAGACGTGCGGGCAGCCCATCGCCGAAAAAGAGGTTTTCCACTCTGGAGTTCAGCTGAGGGTGAAGTGGAGCTGCCACGGTGGACATGCTGGCACCTGGAAATCCTCACCTCGCCTTAGAGACACACTTCCATAAATCAGCCTGCTGCTCCCGTTTACACTGGACGGGCTTTTACGCACTTGAAGGAGTTAAAATCCAGGACTTTTTAAAGAAATATCCAATAAGTCCTGTTAGCAGAAGCAGGGTTTTGGCTGAACTGATGTGCCGGCAGCTCGAGGACATGTTGAACAGCATCTCAGCTGATGGAGGCAGCTGGTTTCAAACTGCTGCTACACCTTCATGATGGAGTCTGAAGGAGGGCGCAGGTTTGTGTGGATGAAGAATTATTTTATCAGGGGTGGACTTTCAGGCAAAGTAATCAATTGTTAAAGATTCAGTTTAATTATTACTTTACAGGTGTTTTCTCAATAGCTTCTCACAAAAAGACAATATTAAGTCAAGTCACTGATTTTTTTTTGTAAATCACATTTAAGGCAACAACTTTAATTCAAATATTGGGATTCAGACCCTACAGTGTGATTTTACCTGAATAATTTACATATTGGGACTTCAAAACCCTATAAAATTATAGAAAATGCTGTTTCGCTGGACTGTAATGCATATTAAGGCTGAGACCCTCCGGTGTTGGTAATTACAGAGAATAATTCTACATAGAAACTATTATTTAAAGAATAAGTAATGGAGTTATTAATCCAAGTAGAATAGACTTCAGGAGTTTCACAGTGGTTCTCCAAATATTTAAAAGAAATTATCTTAGAAAGTATTTGATTGGGGGGCCCTGATAGTCTAATGGTTTTGTCGCATGACCCAAGTGCTGAGGCGTAGCGGCTGTCCCGGGTTCGAGTCCGACCTTGGGCATTTATTGCATGTCCTTCCCCACTCTCTCCCGTTTCTGACTCTATCCACTGTCCTATCTAATAAAGGCATAAAAGGCCAAAAAAAAAAAAATCTTAAAAAAAGAAAGTTTTTGATTTATCAGCCGAAAACTTCACAGATACCATTTTAAACATCGACAATAGATGACAAAAAAGTTTCAAGCAAATCAGAGCTGGCTGAGCAGAAGGTCGCTGATGATCTGAGATAAAATAACCCAACAGCAGTTTATCAAACATCTGTTGAACAAGCAGAACACACACAGAAATACTGGACCTCCTCTCTCATCCACAGTTGGTCTATTTTACACGAGGCTGCTGTTGGATAATCCAGCTGAGGTAGATTGCTCTGACTGGGCGTATGTGTGCTGTTTAGCTTTTTGGAAGTTTTTTCTACCTCCTCCTGCAGCAGCTTCACATAGCTGCTCCAACACCAGGTGGCAGCATGACTCTAGCTTTCGTTTGTAGTCCACCAGCAAAACCAAAATGTTAAGATTACTAGCAAATGGCTCCTCCTGAAGCAGGGACAAGACACACTTGTTAGACGACAACCACAGGAGCCTCAGAGATAATGAAAGTGAGAAACTGCTGCTGAGATTAAGCCACTAAATCACCAAACCGCACATTTTGTATAGATTATTCCGACAGACGTGACTTCAGTCGCAGCCTCAGCGTAACAGAAATATTAAAGCTGCCTGTCAATATGTGGATTCACAGAAATGTCTCATAAAACTGAGTATTAATGTGTTTTGTAGGTGACAGAAGACTGTCGGGGCTGTTGGACGGCATCATGAAGACCGACGTCCAGCACACAGCAAAGGTCAGCGCAGACGGAGGATTTTCACACCGACGCAGCACCACACAGCCAGACTACACCTTTACACTTTAAGATTTTCAGCTTCCTCACATCACAGCTGAGAGTCGAGGGAGAAATGTTTGGCTGTCGGTCGAATACAGAGATCACAAACAGGTGATGTTGAAACTTACTGACAAGCAGACCAACCTGTTGTTGGAGTTTCTGGCGTAGATTCAACAGAGAAATGTAAATCAAATTTGAGTCTTCCACCTTTGTTCAGCCCCCTCCAAAAAAAATCAATCAGTCGTCAAATCATAATTAATGGTAAACTATTTGGATAATTAATTGGTTTGAGTAATTTCTAAATCAAAACAATCTAAATTCTCTGATTGGAGCTTCTTAAATGTGAATATTTTCTGGTTTCTTTCCTCCTCTGTGACAGTAAACTGAATATTTGTGGACAAAACAAGACATTTGAGGAAACACTGATCCACATTTTTCACCATGTTCTGACATTTTAGAGACCAAACAGCCCATCGATTAATCCAGAATATAATTGACAGATTATTCGGCAATGAAATTAAATCAATAGTTCTATACTGCAACTACCAGTGCTTTTTTCTTTCTTCATTTAATCGGTAGGTAAAATGGTTGAGCTGAAGGCCCCATCTTCATTTTTTTGATAAACCAAAAGTCCAAAAACGTCAAATATTCAGTTTACAATGAAATAAGACAAAGAAAAGCAGCAGCAGTTATTTGCTTGAAAAATAACTAAAATGATTATTTAAAAGGAGTTGTGTCCATGTAGCTGGCTTCTGCTCGTTACTGAATAGAGCTGCAGTGAATAATCGGTTAGTAGACAACTAATAAACTAATCTCCAACTATTTTGATCATTGATTTCTCAGTGTGAGTATTTTTTTTTAATAAAAACTGTCTCAATTCTGTTATCGCAGTTTCTTAAATGTGAATATTTTTTGGTTTCTTTCATCCTCTGTGACAGTAAACTGAATATTTTTGGACAAAACAAGACATTTGAGGAAACACTGATCCACATTTTCACCATGTTCTCACATTTCAGAGACCAAACAGCTGATCCATTCGTCCAGAATATAATAAACAGATTAATCGACATTTAAAATAATCATTACTTGCAGCTTTCACTGCGTTCTTACTCACGTTTTTCTGTTTTCGAACACCTGAACGAGGATGAAATAATGATTTAATCACATCTCAGACTCATGACAACCAGCAAACTGATTCACTGAGCAACACAAATTCATTTCTGCTCAAATAAAAATCTAGAATTTAACCAGTTTTTAGAAAAGCTCAGTTTCAATGTGGATGGAGGCTGAACCGACTCAGTGACGATGAACTCAGGAACTGTAGATGATTAGAAACACAGCTGACCTGTCTAGAAAACATACATTATAATGTGTAAAATCAAACTCCCAAAGTGTGTTTTGATGCTACTTCAGGATCATCAGAATTAGAAGCTGCACAGGAAGAGTCATCATCTCTAAATCAGGTCAGTGATGGTTGATGTGTAAAACCTTTTTATGTTTGCAGTTTGGCGCAGAAAGAAAATCCAAGAAGTGGATGAAGCTCAGACAAGATTGAGACAAAACACAAAGAGCCACCAGCCCTCCTCCAGCTCTGCAGCGACTCGGATCCCTGCTGACTGTCAACATCTGAAGTCTGTACGTCCAACTGCTATTTACAGAAACGCTAAGATCTAAAGTTCAAACACACAAGCTCAGCTGCTGGGAGGTTCACAGTAGCGGTACTGAATAAAGGATGAATGCAAATGTGTTCTTTTGTGTCTTAAATTAGTGTGAGCAGTTTGTCATTTATAATTATTCTGGGTCATTCTATATGGAATCAACTACAGCTGATAAAGTTCCCCTCTGACCTCCTCAGAATCAGCTTGTTTTTACTGTGCAGTAGCTTTAGTATATTTAATGAAGCCATGCAGGTTTTACCATCATACTATGAATATTTTCAGAGTTACAGGCCCTTGAAGTACATAGATGTGGGTCCAAATTTCATGACTCTACGCCTCATAACTTCACAAGTACAGCAGACGGATATGAAATGTGTTAAAAGCTCTGGTAGAAACTGCAACTAAATCAAATTTACATCCACTCCAGGTGTCACAATCTAAAGACTGAAACTGTTTCTTGTTCTCTTCGTAGTTTCAGTCGTAGCATCTGGACTTGCTTGAGTTTCTCGAAGACGTTTCCCCTCTCATCCCAGAGGTTTCATCACTTCCAGATTTGTATACTCTTCAGGAGCCACCGACACTGTTGAAGCTTCAGTCTGCTGGGTGTGTGTCGCCGCTCCCCTCATTCTTTAAGTCGTTTGGTCCTTCCCTCTTCAGCAGACTGATGCGTCAATAGTGTCAATGGCTCCTGAAGAGTATACAAATCTGGAGGTCCCGACCAGTCAGTTTAGAACTGATGAAGATGAGATGAGAGGTGAAATATCGTCATAGAAACAAGCATCGGTACCCTGGATGTGTTTTCTGATAATTCACCAGAGAAAACCTTAAAAAGTGCATTCTGGGTAAACTTTCCAGGTTCATATCAGCATGTGCGATAGATGGTTGGTCAGAACAAGTTATAGCAAACGAAAGGTCTGATTTTTACCTACATTTGATACCAGGATCATCTTCCAGACATGATTCCTTTTCTCTGGTTCAGAGCGACAAGTTTTGAGTGATTTTGAACAGGTTGTAAGTCACTGTGTAAAATGCTTGGAGCCATTTTTTGACCAAGTGTCAATTCTGTAAAGATTTAGTCATTTTATGCAGCTATTCAGTTATCTTAGACACATTTTTTTGTCATTGAGTCGTTTTCAACAGGTTTTAAGTTATTTTAGAAAGGGTTTTTCTAATTTTGGACACGTTTTAAGTCATTTTTAACAAGTTTCTGTCATTACAGACAAGTTTTGAGTCATTTCATACAGGTTTTAAGTTATCTTAGACACATTTTTTTAGTCGTGAATAAATTCTGAGTCATTCTGGAGAAGTTGTAAGACGTTTTGTACAAGTTTTGAATTGACTTGGACAAGTTTTGAGTCGTTTTCAACAAGTTTTGAGTTATTTTAGAGAAGGTTTTTCTAACACTGGACACGTTTTGAGTCTTTTTTAACAAGCTTTGAGTTAATTTAAACAAGTTTGAGTTTGAGTTTTGAGTTATCTTTGACACATTTTTAGTCGTGGAGTCGTTCTGGAGAAGTTGTAAGACGTTTTGTACAAGTTTTGAATTGTTTTGGACTATTTTTGAGTCATTTGGATTAGGTCCTTTTCTGGTAATTCACTGGAGCAAACTTAAAAAGTGCAAGTCTGCTTCAACTTCAACGGTGTCCATCTCCTGCAGGCTCAAAAAATGCTATTGTGGGAAATTCAGACCCTCCCCTACGTACTTTAAGAGCCTGCAACTCTGAACATATACATAATATGAAGGTAAAGCTTAGCATAGGTTCATTAAATATACTAAAGTTATGATATTTAAAAATCAGCTCCATCTTTTACCTCACCACAGCTTGAGGCTATAAATTGTGGGAGCTTTAGTGTCCGACTGAAACTGTGGTGAAATCAACACTGAATTATCAGTGGATGAATGTGATACTGAGGAAACTCTTAACATCTGAGGCAAGTTCTGAATTATGAGGAGTGTGTTGTACTGTGTTTTTGGATGTTTGTTCATGACGGTCAAAGAGCAGATCGCTAAGCTAAGCTCCAATCATTCTGACCCCCAGCATGTGGAGCTGTTTGTTTGAGAGCCTCAGATTCGGACAGAAGACACCAGGTGAGGTTGGGAAGACAAAGTGCAGGCTTAGCTCCGGCAGCGTCTTACCACAGTGGGCCAGCAGGTGATGGTGGCCTTCTGGTGCAGCGTGGTGGAGAGCAGGATGAGGAGCAGCAGGGTGAAGAGGAAGGCCGTGCAGCTGACGAACTCGAAGAAGTAGAGCGGCGAGCAGTTAAAGCAGCTGTTGACGGCCTCCTCCAGGACGAAGGCCAGGAAGGACAGCAGCTGAGGGAGAACCAAACACCAGGCCGGTTCAGTCATTTAACAGTTGACACACTGGGAGAGCAATAACAACAACAACATGACGCTTTCTGCAGGTTCACCAAGTTAAACCTCTTAACACTCACATTTTTACTCACTATGGGCTCATTTTTCACTGCAACACAAAGTCCTGCATCTCTATGGAAACACAACAACCATGACTAGAAGGAGCGGGAACTCAGAAATGTCTTCTGTGCTGTATGACACAGCTATACGGCCATAAATAAGAAAAAAATCTTGAATTATTTGTTTTACACAAACGTAAAAAAATCCTAAAATCAACATTCAATTCAATCAATATTTTTCCAAGTGTCCAAAGGTGTTACCATCACTGGAAATGAATGGAGGCTTTACAAGCTACAGATGCTTAATTACTTACATGTTGTTTAACTGCAGTTTACCAGAAAACTTTGGCTTTTATCATGTGTCTGTTGGTTGCAGGTGAGTTGCTAATAGCTTCACATTTGTGCAGAAGAGCTCATAATTTTTTGTTTTTTACAGAACCTGTAAAGTGCAAATTATGAAATGAGACATGTAGAATAAACAGATAGAGCTTAGAAGTCAAAGAGAGATATTTGAAGGACTAACAGAAAGCTGAAAATCTGACTAATCCTTTTGTTTTTACAGTTTTCCGGTTGATGAATGGTGTTTTGACAATTTTTTACAGATATCTTGTTGTTTAAACCAGCCGGCTGAGAGTTTATCACACGATTTACTGACACCTAAAAACCCTCCAGATGTTTTTTTTATTACTATCATTTCTGTTTTCAGAATTAAGTGGCATTTAAAAATTACTATTCCCCCCTTTAAAACATCTGATCGATTAAAAAACAAAAATTCTTGGAGATTCTCAGAGGCTAAACCACAATCATGTGAGTGTTTTTCCTCTGAAAGGATCCTATAAATGTGTCTGCTCTCGTCTTACACGCTGTATTAGCTGCTTAGACTCAACATTTGTTTCCACAGTTTTGGGACCATAAAAATATCCTGCAGCAGCTCCTCTGACTTCAGTAAAAGTGGTTTGGTGGCGGCCGGCGGAGGCTCTCGCTCAGCCTGTACTTTGCTGACGTCAGACGTCTGATTTTAGCTCTGTGGTTCTAGGTTTGTCTGTGTTTGAAGAAAACACAAAGCCTTTTTATAACCCGGCTCGCCAAACTCACTTTAACACAGAATATTCCTACAGTAAAACCCGCTGGTGTAATGGAACCGAGTCTGGTTTAACCACAAAGTGTACAGCAGAGAGGGAGAAAACATCGTCCTACACATCCTCAGGCGTTTAAAACCGGCTACCATCTCTATTTTTATATTGATAAAGCATCAAACATCCTGGTAGCTACTGAGCTTTTCAGCCTCATAGTTTTTGGGTTTGTATTATATGAACTGTCAGGGTCGGTATGATTTAAAGGAGTGTGGGTTGTGGCTGTGCAGCATTCAGTCAGCATTTAGAGGCGCAAAATATTGCTGGAAAACATGCAAGTTTTAAACATTTTTCAGTCTGTTGTAAACCAGTCATATAACATACAGTGGTCTCAAATATTATCATAAATGATTTGTGGAAAAATCTTTTTTGTGTTTCAAAAGGTGTGGCTGCCATAGACAGACACAAACAAATACAAATTATATATATATATATATATATATATATATATATATTTGTTTATTGTTCACAAGAAAAACTAACAAAACTAAATTCTTGACAACTTCAATATGTCAGTTCTCAACATTGTCGGTATCAAAGCCAACAAATAACAGAGAATGTGTTCAAAACTGAACAAAACATAAATAAACCATCACATCATCACATTAATATTTAGTTGTTCTCCATTTCCAACATGGCTGGTATGTTCCCCACCAGTCTTTCACACTGCTGAGGGGTAATCTTGTCTCATTCTTCTTGAACTACTGCTTTCAATTCTTCTAAATTCTTCGGTTTACGCTTTGAAACAGACCTTCATATAATCCACCACAGATTTTCAATGGGGCTCATGTCTGGGGATTGAGCTGGCCACTCTAAGACCTGGATACTGTGCTCCTCCAGCCAAGTTCTACTGGCCCTGGATGTGTGGCAAAGGGGCATTACCTTGTTGAAACATCCAGTTTTGACAAGGTAAGGGAGCATGTGGGTTTGGAGAATGGCACCATACATGGCAGAGTTCAATGTCCCATCACGGACAGTGAGATGACCAACACCAGCAGCACTCATGCATCCCCAAACCATGATGCTGCCTCCACCATGCTTGACAGTAGGTCCTGTACATGCTGGAGATAATGCTTGGCCTGGCCTTCTGTGTGCCCTCACATTAACAGGAGGAAGATAAGCCTGGAAACTGGACTCATCTGACCTCAGAATCTTCTTCCAATTCCTGGCTGTCCAGTTCTTGTGTGCTTGGACCCAATGACACCATGCTAGCCTCTGCCTCTCATTGATCAGGGGCTTCTTGACAGCCTTGTAGAACCTTAAGCCATGATCTAAAAGTCGGCCACATACAGTGCAGGTGGAACACTGGACAGCAGTTTGGTTCGACCACTGCTGCTGAAGCTCCTGTGATGTCATTCGGTGGTTTCCCTGCACATGCGGATCAGGATGTGGTCATTTCACCCTTGGACGCCCAGATCTTGGTTTGTCTTCCAAGTTGTTGGGTTTATCTGTTTTTCTGCAGAGTGTAATCAACTACTGAAGGTCCACATCTGCACTTCCTGGCTATCTGGCAGCAGCTGTACCCTTCCTGGCTGAGAATCTGTATCTTCAGGCGTATTTCCTGCGTTACGTTCCTTGTTTTAGCCATTTTTGTCTCTGAAGAACTTCCAAATGTGCTGGCTTTATATAGACACGAAGCACGGCAACAAAAATTGTGTCTTTTAGCAAAAAGCAAGACCTTCGTTAGTGGATCACTGGTACTAAAATGCTCAATACTCAAAATGTCTTCTGTATTTTAATGGAATCGATCAATTTTAAGTTTTTAATGGCTTTTTAAGGATTTGTTTAGTATTTTGGCTATGAAGGTAATAAAAGAAATTGCACTTGAAGACCTAAGAGTGATTTTTAATGCAATATTTCACAAATGCATGGGATGCCTGAAAACTTTAGTCCACCACTGTATGACACACCCTCAAATTAACTTCACTTTATCCACAGAGCTGCAGAATGGTCTGACTGCACCTCGTTGTCATTCTGCTATAGGGGAAAACTCTCTGGCTTTTTAAATGTTTCTTTAATCTAATTACAAGCCCGGAATGCAGGGACGGTGCCCCTGTAAACTAAAGGAGGAGGAATTGTTCCAGTGGAGCATTTGCGCACCCTAAAAACCTACCACTGGGTTTGAATAACATGTTATCTTCTTTTTATAATCACCAAAATGACTCCATTTATTAGGCAAAACTGTGAAAACAGAAAGAGTTATCAGATTTTCAACTTGTCAACGGTCAGTGAATTAATCGTGTGACATGCCGTTCTAAAATCTGAGCTTCAAATTGGGATATTCCATCGAAATCACTTAATTCTAGACACCTCATTTAAAAATTTGCCAAAAATGAACAGTTACCTGAAAATACAATCTGTGAAAAACAAAAAAATCTGTGCTCCTTGGCGCAAACGTGAAGCCATTAGGGACTCAGCTGTGACGAACAGTGACTTGACAAAAATTGAGAGAGTTTTTGGCTGAACTCCAGGATGTGTTACCACACAGCAGAGCAAGTAGAGCAACCATTGACTTTCCAGTATTGGTAACACATTTGGACATTTGTTGTCTATATCGAGTCAATAAATAATCAAAGAAATGTAACATAAAATTTTTCTTGTATAGAATTTATAGTATTTTAACGGAGTCTTGTAGTAGTGGTAGAGCTGTTTCAATAGACTGTATATTGCAGTGAAAAATGAGCCCACAGTGAGGAAAAACGCTTTAGGAGCAAGAAACATTCGTGTTGCAACAAGAAAATGTTCTTGTGCTTCAAAATTTTCCCATTTATGAAGTGAAAATTCCTGTTAAGAGTGTCAGAGTGATATTTGTGTCTTGTCGGCCTGGTTCAGAAACGCCCAGGACGCCTTCATGCTGCTTGTTTTGGGAAGCAGCCGCCGCCCACATGGCTGAGCGGTCGGAGCGGTTCGACCACAACAGTCACTTCTAATGAAACACAGCACAGTCAGCAGCTGTCCTTGTGTTTCATATTGGTTTAATGTCTGCACACACTGGAAATACACAGTACATCACATTATTACAGTCTCCTTTTTAAGATTTCTGCTACTGTATGTGTGCTTTTTCTTATACTGGTGATCTGCAACAATTAACCGAATAATCCATCAGTCCCTAGACAGAAACTTAATTAATCTGACATCTAAATAAGCATTTCAATAGTCTTTAAACTGAAAATAGTGATTATTTCCTCGCTTTTCTTTGACCCGCATGATGTTAAACCAGAATTTCTGGATCTGTTCCTCCATGTCAGCAGACAAAGCTTAAAAAAATAAACCTTCTGGATTTTCAGAAATAAAGACTGTCTAGAAACTGCAGAGGGCACAAAGGAGCACATTTACTTATTATTTTTACAGATTAGAATTCAAGCAAATGTTTTATTTTTATTTTTTAAATGAGACATGTAGAATGAAGTGTTTTTTAATAGACATCCTGCCTTTCAATCTAATTCAGAGGGTTAAAATGAAAATGATTCAAGACGAGTGGGTCGAATTCTCATCTGAGCAGAAAATACGCCACAGTCTGCAGCTGCATCTCGTGATTATCCTCTTTCTCGAAGTCATCTGTCTTCAGAAGAATCCTGAGAATGAGGAGCCACGTGTAAAATACCGCTCTACTTAATTTAGTGTCCTCCCACTGCTCATTATCACCTGGCTGCTTAGAGGTCGACTTCACATGCCGGTGCCAGAAGAACTAAAGTAATTATGTACAGGAAAAGATTTCACACTTACAGGAGCTATGATGTTTGCATGAAAAGAATGAGGACTGCAATACATTATAAGGATATACAGTACATGATGTGTATAAATAGAAATACACAAATAGATATACGTGCTATATGAATAAATGTGCCTTTAAACTGTAAACGCCTGCGTTGTAGGGAACTTGAATGTGGGCTCTGGCTTCACACACTTGCTGCTGAACTGTGAGAAACTGCTTCATTTTGTTGTTTATCTTCATTCAAAGCAGAAGTCGGCTCACATTTCAGGAATTTGACTGTTGAGGAACCAAAAAACTACTTTTTTGTACCACTTCTCAAAACAACACGAAGATCAGAACTATTACAGACCGAAAGCTCACAATGTGTTTGAACTAAAAAGAAGACAGTCATTCAGTTAACCTTGTGCACTCCAGATGACAAACCCAAGTTAAAACAGCTGCTGCTTCAGAATCACTCTGACCGTTAGCATTAATAAGGCGTTGTCAGAAAGGAAACCGCCTACAGTTTTGTTGTATGAGTGCCATAAAACCTGGACGTTATAAAGAAAGCAGAGCTACGGGCCTTTGAAGTTTATGTCCTAAACAAGGGATATTGCTCTCGATGTGATCCGGGTCACTTATCATATAATATCTACCGATACAGAGTCCAACTTTTAAGATAATACACACACTGAGGGCCTTAAAGGTATTAAAATCAACCCCATGTATGTGCCTGACGACTGAATAACTCTACAATGCATTAAAAAATGCAACAAAAACAATCATAAATGTCTGAAAAATGTCGTAAAATGTTAATAAAAATACAAGAAAAAAATATTAATTCACTACCTGAAGATATTAATAAAATTTAATGCAGAATATTTCTAAAATCCACCCTAAAATTCAGAAAAAGTCCCCAAAATGCATCAATAAAATACCTTTAAAATGTTCAAACTAAATTAATTAAATTACCTAAAACATTCTCTGAAAATATAAATAAAATACTTGAAAAATTTAAAAAGTGTTTTAAAAAATCCATAAAATTGTTATTAAAATATGTAATATCTAAAATACCAGAAATACCCACTAAAAATAGGATTTATATGTCTTACAAATGTCCTTACATTAATGAAAGTACCTGAAACCCCCCCTAAAATATTTGAAATACTTTATTTTAAATAAATATATATAAAATATTAGAAAATTATTTACAATAATAATTTAATACCTAAAATGTTCTTAAAATATTAATGAAATGTCTGAAATATGTTCTAAAAATATTAATAAAATACCCTTACTTGGACTAAGCTTCAAGCTAATACTGACCAGGTAAATAAAAGCCTTGATTGGAAAGTCTGCAAAAACTGAAGATGTGTGTCTGCCTGTAAAAGCCATTATTTTTTGTATTTCTGTTCCTTTCAGGTTAAAGCTCTGCACTGAAACCTGGAAACCCAAATTAACATGACTCGATTTGCATGTAGTCTCAGGTGGAAAATCCACAAAAATTAATATTTAATTTGTGCGCACAGCGCTGGAAGCAGCCACAGGCAGCAGATGTGACCTGGATTGATTCAAAGTGATCTTTACACATCAGCAGCTGCAGGAGCTTCACCTACATTCACCTGAACTGTAACCACAGCTGTCCCTGCATGATGCTGATGCATGAAGCTGCTGCTCAGACTCAACAGTTTGTCACTTCTCGCGCCGCCATAAATACAAAACTCTACTAGAGCTACACTGAGGTAGAAGCCTCATTTACAACTTCACAAAGCAAAGACGCAAACAAACAGAGGATGTCGGCGTACAGATGCCCCCATAGTTCAGATGAATACATCAGATTATTTATGTCTGGTAGAGACAAATGCATTTGATTGAGTTTCACTTCACATATCAAACGGTTTCTGCCAGGAGTCGACTGATTATCATAATAATAATAATAATGTATTGGTTTTATGTAGCGCTTTTCTAGCCACTCAGACGCTTTACATTGCATTATTCATTCACTCCATACTCCATGTGGTAAGCTATGTATGTATGTACCCCCTGGGGTAGACTGATGGAGGCGAGGCTGCCAGTCTGCGTCATCGGCCCCTCCGACCACCACCAACCACTCACTCTCACACTGCATTCACCCATTGATTATCAGGTCCAAATTCTGCTTTTTCTTCCGATTATCTGTCTTTTTATTAACAAACTACCAATGCAATCAAATCAATGCAATTTAATTTTGAACAGTTTACTATTATTTTGCAGATTCTCCATGTCTTGTGAAATTAGACATCGTTCACCATGAAAAACAGGCTGTAAACTGTAAATGGTGTCGACGTCAAAAATCTGTATTTCAGCAAATGGTAAATTTTTAAAATGATAAATTATTTATTATGTGTTTTTATTTTATTTAAATCAGCAGAAACTACTTTCAATTTACAGAAAGTTGCTGTAATTTGAAAGAATGAAAAATTGTGCATATTAAGCACATAAAAATGGTTAAAAAGTTAAACTGTTATTTACAGATTTTGCCTGTTTGGGTAAATTAGAGACAACAACTAGTAAGTTTACCAGAAAAATATAAATGTATGTGTTAATCGTAAAAATTACAGGTCAAAAATCTCTGTTTTCCAAATAGCAATTTACTCTTACACAACATTTGAACATAAATATATACCATTTTTAATTTATTTGCATAAGTAAAAAAAATGTTATTTTACAGGTATTTGCAGTTACTTGAAAGAAAATTTGATCATTATGCATTGAAAAATGGTAAAAACGTGTTATTTTACAGGCTTTACCTTTTCTGTTAAAAAAGAAGGTTCATATACACAATGTGTGACGTATTCGGTTTTGCTGTATTTGAATTAGCTAAAAATATCATTATATCACAGATTTTTGCTGTTATTTTCCCAGTTTTGGAACTTAACATATTATTCCTTCCACCTTTGTGATGGATTTTCAGAGTTTTACTATCGATATATACATTTTTTTTATTTTATTTGACAGGCTGACTACTAGCATCCCACCCACAGCTCTGCCTGATTTGTTAAACGTCACAGTAACAGCCAACGACTGAAAGCTGCTGTTTACAGACAGGGATAAACCATCATCAGACTGCAGCAGCTCTGGTGAATTAGCTGCAAAGTTGTAATAAACACCACAATCTTCCACAGCTGCTCAGTTTAACCTGAAAAACATCTGAATAATTCACCTGTTGGCGTCAGCGCAGCTGGAACTGATTCTACTGATGGTGCGAGGCTAATGCTGTCACTGAGAGGCTAGCTGTGCCTCTTAGCCTGCAGCTAAAGCGATCTGGAGCACCGTAACATCTTTCTTAAATCAGATTCACTTCAAAATTGTTCTAATTGACAGACAAGTCTCTCTAGCAGAGAGCAAAAGCTGAACAAGAAGCACAGCGACACAAATCAGGAAATTAGCTGCTTTCAATGTGGCTAATGCTAAGCTAACAGCCACATATTGCCCTGAAACAGAGTCTGGAAAACAATAGCTAATAATGCATTAAGATGTGGACCTTACTGGGAAATAAAACTGACAGAACACAGAATGACTGAACAAAACAGAGAAGAACAGCAGATGGAACTGCAAGAGAAAATTCAATAAGTCTCAATCAATTGATCAGTAAACAGACAAGCGCATCCTGATGTTCTTATTGTACATACACAGTTGTAGTAATCATTATTAATGAAGTAACCTAGTTATTAATGAGGTTCCCTGCTATCACATGCCATTACACATCAGCAACATTAACTGTTCATAACTAGGTCACTTTATTAAATGTTAATATATAACATTTAATGGATATCTGTCATCAGTCTTTCACAATTACCAATAATTCATATTGACCCTGGAAGAAACCATGTCAGTCTATCCCTAATGTCTGTATCCTCAGACAGCAAACACCGATTACAGGCTGATTATTCATCTGCGTTTTCCTCATTCTGCTACTCATTCACAGAGTTTTTAATACGTTCCAGCTCCTGCAGGGAGGTTTCACACTGAGCCTCCCTCCCTCATGCACATCCTCTTTTTGTCCAGCAGCCACTAATGAGAGCGGAGAGCAGAGTCCCGGCGGCCGGATGCAGGCCTCGACCGGCCTCCGCTCTGCTCGGTTAACTGTTGCGACAGCGGAGGGTCAGCAGCTCGGAGATCTGCAAACGCCAGCCAAACAGACAGCTCTGCAACACTTTCACTTCCCAATATGCAGCTTCCTACAGAGCTGCTGCATGAGGAAGGTCACATAAAACGCACACATAGGAACACACACGCAATAGTATGTGTGACTCCTGTGAGCCACTGTTGTGCAAAAACATCACTTTTGCATGTGCTCCCTCATCACCATTAATGTGGATTAATCGCTGCTGAAAATACTCAACAAACTCTTTCAGCTTGTTTAAAATCAGTGTTTCAGCCACTTCTTAGAAATAAATTTAAACGCTTGTAAAAAGATTTGCAACTTAAGTAGAAAGAAGAATTAACAACGATTTGATATCTTATCTTGTCTAGCAGGGACGATGCAGAAGTGGAAGAAGTCTTTGAACTCACCACTTGAATGATTTTTAGGATGAAGCGGGTTTTATCCAGGTTCTCCGAAGGAACCACGAACCAGGAGGCTTTGGGGTTGGGAGCCGTCGTGGTGGAGTAAACCTCGTTCATGGCCATGATGGAGCTGAGAGACACAGAACACAAGAACGTCAGGGAGGACCGACAAAACAACACAGGGCTGGTCATCGGTGGATCTGTTCGCTTGAGATCAAACAACGTTGGGCAGAAGAACTAGCGATAAAAGTGATATTCAAAGAGGTGAAAAACTGAAAACAAGAAAACAGAACTGGAAGAAACAAACAGAACACGGAATAATTTCTGAATGAGACAAAAAAAACAACAGTGCTTGATAAAGACATCAATAAGAATGATTACCAGATTTATTAATCAGTGATATGGAAACAGATGAACTAAGCAACGTCCAACACAGAAAATATCACTATTTGGGGAGAATAAACCTGTTCAAGTGCTTTTCTCATACAGTCAGTTAATCAATTTTGCCTCTAAAATTGCAACAAAAAGCCTGTTTTATGATTATTACACTCCAGCATCTGAAAATATTCAGTTAGAGCAACTACATCACCACGGTAACCGATGCCGCACAGCTAGATCACCACGGTGATTGCTGCCGCACAGCTAGATCACCATGGTGACTGTTGCCACACAGCTAGATCACCATGGTAACTGATGCCAATGTAGTTAGAAAGCCATGGTAACTGAAGACACACGGCTGGATATCCACAGTAACTGATGTCGCACAGCTAGATCACCACGGTAACTGATGCCACACAGCTAGATCACCACGGTAACTGATGCCACGCAGTTAGATTGCCACAGTCACTGAAGACGCACAGCTAGATCACCACGGTAACTGATGCCACGCAGCTAGATCACCATGGTAACTGATGCCGCACAGCTAGATCACCATGGTAACTGATGCCATGCAGCTAGATCACCACGGTAACTAATGCCACACAGCTAGATCACCACGGTAACTGATGCCGCACAGCTAGATCACCACGGTAACTGATGCCACGCAGTCAGATCACCACTGTAACTGATGCCGCACAGCTGGATCACCATGGCAACTGATGCCACGCAGTTAGATCGCCACAGTAACTTAAGACACACAGCTAGATCACAACGGTAACTAATGCCACGCAGCTAGATCACCACGGTAACTGATGCCACACAGTCAGATCACCACGGTAACTGATGCCACACAGTCAGATCACCACGGTAACTGATGCTGCACTGGTTGTACTATTGGTATTTATCACACAGAGTGTTCTGGCATCAATATCTGTGTTTGATACTCGATATCTCCGATGGGTTTTTAGATTTTGTCAAGCAAGCGTTCACAAACGTCTGACAAATCCCCAAATCATTATTAATAAAATACCTGAAAAAATGTCCTAAAATTATTGATAAAATGCCTGGCAAGATGCCCTGGAAACTAGCCTATAGTTATTGATGAAATACCTGGAAAACCCTCTATAAACATTAATAAAATTACTAAAAATTCCATGAATAGTTTTAATACAGAAATCTATTTTTTAATAACATGTCATCATGTAAACAAACGTTTTTGATTAAAAAAACTGCTAAAATATGATGAACAAGCAGCCAGGTTTATCAGTATTTGGACTGAGACACAGGTTTTGTAATTTAGGGGATTTAATTAAGTTATTGCAATAAATTTAGCACCTATTTTCCACATTATTCCTCCATTCTTATAATCTCAGAAGTACCTGGACAGTTGACTGATGTGCAGTTTCTTGTCCAGATGTGGCCTGTTTCCTCCTTATTTCACACCAAAGAAAGGAGATTGATGTTCTCGAGCTGATTCCAAGTGTTAACTTTATATTTGGTAGCTGCTCTGGAAAAACAGATCTATCAGAGAGATGCAGAAGCTTTAAGAGAGGCCAAATCAACGACTTGCTGAAAAGAAGGAATGCGCTGGTGAGTTCACCACAAGAACTGGAAGACCACAGAAGACAACTTAAGTGGATGATGGTGGAGTTGCTTCCTTCACAACATCGAATCGGGTCAAAAACACCCTCAAAGATCCAGGCATGTGACTCTCAAAGTGAACAACAAAGAGACGAGACGAGAGCTTGTCTCAAGATGTAACCCAGAGTTAACACCCAGGTACACAGAGGACACATTAGACTTTATTAGAAAACATCTGGAACAAGATTCTTTGGACAGATGAAACCAAATGAATGACGGATAAGAAGAGTCCAAGATGAAGGCAGTAGGATGGCAAATGCATTACACACAATAAAAGCATGAAAAGTCAGTAAAATTATTTCATTGCATCTATTTGACAACTGAATATCTCTGCAGTGCATTAAGAAAAACACTATTTCTGCATCCGAGCTCTTCCTTAATGTTCTGTAGGTGGCCAGGAACCTTGTAAAATCCACTAAAAAACATAAATATAATAAAAACAAAAGAACTGAAAAATTTCCCAAAATTTTTGATAAAATACCAGAAATATCACCTAAAATTATTATAATGAAAAATACTTTAAAATTATTACTAAAAAAAGAACTAAAATGTCCAATAAAAATGGCTGAAAAATCCATTCTAAATATCAATAAAATATCTAAAACTGTCCGAAAATTATTGATAAAATGCCTAAAAAATGTCCAAAAATATAAATAAATTGACAGGAAAAAGCCCATGTATTTTTAAAAACATGAAAAAAGTATTTAAATCATTGATAACACACCTGAAAAATATCCTTAAAAAGATATTTAAAATTATGCCAAAAATATGGATAAAATGACGAGGAAAATCCCATGTAAATGCTATTAAAATACCTAAAAAAAATACCTAAAAGTATCATTAAAATACCTGAAAAAGGCCTTAAAAATGTTATTAAGATAACCTGAAAAATGACCTGAAAGTATCAATAAAATACCTGAAAAATATCCTAAAAATGTTATTAAATACCTGAAAAATGTCGTAAAAAATATCTATAAAATCTTTGACAAATCGACTAAAAACATCAATAAAATTTATCCATATATAACAAAGTTGTAACCTAAGTATGGATGACAGGGTCCTTGCTATCACATTCTGTTGATATTTAACATATAACATAAGATTTGTTTACAATAATATACCGGATTTATACACCTTAAGAAAAGAGCTACGGGCACAATGATTAAAATGTGTTTGTAAGAATGGATTGTGACATCAACACATATTCTTCTTCTCGTCTCCTTCTGCTGGTTAGATTTAGTACAGAGAGGTTCCTCCTGATATCAACAAACAACTTACAGCTACATTTGAATTTGACGTCAACTTTGCCCCAGTTATAAGATCTCTTGTCATTTTGAGACATGTTGGATTCACTGCAACAAAAACGTAAGAAATATCTTATGAGGATGACACTTTAGCAGCGCTGTAACATCCTGCGAGGCCCAGAAACAGAACTCTTTAAATTAATGCAACCAACAATTATTTTTTCTAATCCACTGCAGGTCCTTTTACCACAAGTAATTTATGAGCTGCGGCGGGAAACATGTCTGACTAACATCCTGTAGTCATACTTTGTCCAACCAAACCCGAAAGATTCCATTTACAGCAATGAAAGTGGAAGGAAAGCAGCAAATATGTAGTATTTTACCCTAAAAATAGACTATTTAAACATTGGAATAGTTAAACAAATCCATTCTCTGCTGCCTGACTAATCATTGCAGCTTCAGTACATGTAAATACATCTAAAAATGGGGTGTTACTGGAAAATAAATAACTTACAAATATATAAATATATGATACATTGTCATTTAACTACTAATATTGAAAGTGAAAGTGAGCACAAAGGTGTGGAAGGTGCAGGTAAGCAATGCACCCCTTCTTATTAAATCTTATTTATGAGCAGTTGATTATTTTCTATCAGGCAGACCTCCTTTTGTCGTTTCAACAATATCGCAACACCAGACTTCATTCAATAAACTTATTATTTAGTAATTTCTTACTTGTAGACAGCTACAAACACAAATATTAAGAGGGGTTAAGGACTGATCGTGAACAAAGGTGTGTTGCAGTTAATTCGGCATGTGTTTCACCAACTTTCCTGCAGTTTATTTTAGTCATATCTCACACTTTTGAGGCTACCCCACCACTTTCCGCTGAGTATTTAGGTGGCGAAGTTTGAGGGAAATACCACGGAAATTACACCGGGCTGTATTCAAATAAACAATGTAGGGGAAGTGTGGATGACGCCGAAGCGAATATCAGATCATTTTTGCAAATATTAAAAGTTTTTAGCATGTGCTTTCACGGTTAAAGTTTCGGCTTTGTAAAGAAACGACGGTGAGAAGTAAATTGAGAGAATTTTGAACAGAGTCTGGCGTGAGTCAATCCTCACCGCAGTAGAGGCAGAGAAAGTTTTAACGGTGGCCGAAAATCTGCTCAACTTAGCTCCTAAAACTCGAAGTCAGCTCAGAGTTGGAGGTTTGAAAAGAGGAAAGCGTTTGATTAATAAACTCACCGTTCAGTTTTCTCCCAGTTCGCAAGGAAATCAAAGTTTCCTGGAGTGAGGTTCAGCCGCGGCTCGTCGCTTTGTTTCTGCGCCGTTTCAGCCAAACTTCCGCATTTAGCGACTTTTTCTTCTGGTTGGTGTCAAGCGAGAAACAAACACGCTGAACTTCTGCTGACGACCTTAACATTAAAAGTGACTCACAGCAGGAGTTTCTACACTTTCACTGACAGGATTTATTCATAAATTCATTCTGGACTGCAAAGAAAAAAGAAGAAGTTAGATTTTTTTTGTGATTTATTGAAGATATTTAACTTTTTAAATATACAGTCATGTTGATTCAAACGAAACCAAATATTAACCTAAAAGTTACTTTAGATTTACAAAGCGAGCAACACGAAGGATTATATTTCTGTTTTCTGATTAATTTGTTTCACAGAAAGAGTTATGCAAATATATTTAATTTTATTTCTCTCATTTTATTGGATGTAAAGAGATTTTGCTGAATAAAGTGACCACAAAATGACCACAAACAGACACAAAACAGCTAAAAAAGAGATGAAAAACAACCACAAAGACACAATACGTGTAAAATAAAACACAAAATGGGCACAAAGAGACGCAAAACAACAACAAAGAGACACAAAACAACAACAAAATGACTGAAATGAGACACAAAACAACCACAAAGAGACACAAAATGACCACAGAAGATTAAACAAACACAAAGAGACACAAAACAACCACAAATAGACACAGAGTGACCGAAAAAAGATGCGCACAAAAAGACAAAATGGCCACAAAGAACACAAAATTACTAAAGTTTAACACAGATTAATCACAAACAGATACAAAATGACCACAAAGAGTCACAAAACAGCTAATTTGAGATGAAAAAAGACCACAAAGAGACATTAAATTACTAAAATAAAATGCTAAATTACCACAAGGAGATACAAAATGACCATAAAAAGATACAAAACAAACACAAAGGGGCACAAAATGACTAAAATGAGACATAAAACCACAAAAAGATACAAAATGACCACAAAGAGACACAAAACAACTAAAATGTGACACAAAACAACCACAAAGAGACATAAAACGACTAAAATGAGACATAAAATTACCACAAAAATACACAAAATGACTAAATACACAAAATTATGGCGGAACGACCAAACTGAGACACAAATGAAGCACAAGAAAACACACAAATGGACAAAAATGAGACAGAGGACAACAAAATGAGACACAACATGACCACAGACTCAACATGCTCATCCTTCTGCACAAAAATGAACCAATATAAATGGTCATCAAATCAATTAACTCCAAAACTTTGAATTTAAAAAGTCTAAATTAGACTTATTAGAGATACATGATTCCTGTTTTCCACCCCTCCTCCTGTCCCTGAGTTGGTACGGTCCAGCAGGTGAGTTAAACACATATGCAGAGCAGCCCAGTCTGTTTGGCAGCTCAGGTGAGGATAGGGATGGGCAGCTGAAGCCTCATGAAGCTTCCAAAGGGTTCATCTGATTGTGGCGGAAAATGAACCAAAGTTTCGGGGCTTTGAAACCACACAGAACAGTGACATCTGGTGGTGCACTGCAAGTATATCATCTGCTTCAACCAGCCACCTTGTCCTTTTTATACTTCAATATGTACACAATAAAAAGCGTAAAACAAAAAAAATTGTGTTAATTTATGTGAAAAGTGCTTGTGTTACATTGTGAATAATAAGCATAAAGTGAGAGGGGGTGTGCTTGTGAAACAGGGACAAGCTAAAATGACTGCATGGGATACATTTCATAGATTTTTATTTAAAAACAGGATTTTTTCAACTGTGCTGGGTTTCAGCCGGTTCCGTCTTTGGCTGACAACTTCGCCAGCCTTGGAGAAAATCCTCTCACAGGGCACAGAGGAAGCTGGTGTGCACAAGAAGTTAATGGCTAGCTTGTACAGGTGCGGGTACAACACCTTGTGGGCAACCCAGTACTTCAGTGGATCCTCCGTTCTTGGAATGTGGGGTGCCTTTAAGTACCTAGGAAGTAATGATCAGACCATTGTCATTCAGCAGCAGAGCATGAGCATAAATAGTGATGCAGGTCATAATCTTTACTGTACCTCTGAACCTCCACTGTAGCACTGGCAGTTGTGCTGGTCACCTGCTGTTGAGCACCCACATGTCTGTCCAGCAGGGCCCAGAGACCACCATCCACCAGCTGACCTGAAGGGCCTGCTCTAGGTGGTGACTGTGGCTGTGCTTGAGCAGGAAGTTCCACCTGCATTGTTGCAGCACACTCTCTTGTCAGCCTGTCTATGGCAGTTTGGGCAGAGCCTTGGCTGCAGAACCCCAGCTCTTTGAACCGAGGGTCCAATAAGGTGGCCATTGAGAGGGCAGTGGCTTTTTCCAGTGTTGAAAACTTTTCGCAAAGGTTAATTTTTAGGTTTGTGGCCAGTTTCTCACCCAGCGGGTTCATGATATGGCCACATCTGTTTGAGATATAGTGTTTAAGCATTTTCACAAGTGGAATGACCTTGGAGGCTGATACCCGTTTTTCTTCAGAGAGCTCCACTGTGGCCTGGTGAAATGGCAAAAGGACATCCAGGCAATGGTGAATTGCCTGGTAGTCCTCTGAGGTGAACGGGGTGAGGTCAGTATTGAGGGTGGCCAGAGCTGCACCCAGTGGCTCTCTCTCCTGAAACAGCCTTTCCAACATGGAAAATGCACTATTCCACCTTGTGTCCACCTAAGATAAGATGACAAGCAAGTTTTATGGAGAGAAAAAAATATCACAATTACAGTAACTACGACAAAAGTAACATATTAATAGCCAAACAGTAATCACCTCCTGAATTAATTTGTGCTCCGGCCTGGCCAGCTGTCGCTGCATCTCAGACAGCTTCTCTTTGGCTGTGGTGCTGGACTTAAAATGCCCAACGATCCTGCGTCCCCTGCTTCGGATGTCCTCCAGTTCAGGGGTTTGGGCAAGGGACCTCTTCACTACCAAATTAAGGACATGTGCAAAACACATGATGTGCCGAAGGTGGAGCAAATTTGCACAGGCAGTCATGTTGGCAGCACAGTCTGTGACCAGGCCTGTCACCTGGAGGAAAGATTACAACATGTTCACAAATCAGGTATAGCAGTTGTAGTAGACCATATTGCAGGATAATGTTGTCTTTTACTGGTCTCTCACCTTCCCTTTAATTCCCCATTCTTCCATGAGGAGATCTTTGGCCTCAGCCAAGTGAGCTGCAGTGTGGGTTTTTGGAAACTTTTGAACCCCCAAGACCACAGAGGACAGCTCCACCTACAATGTACAAAATCAGAGTGAGAGACATGAACCATAGCAATACACAAAGCAGTTCAAAGAAAGGAAGTACATGTTGCAATATGACAGATACTTACTTCCTCAGTGATAAAATGGCACGTTACAGCCAAGTAGGCGTCCATGTTCATGGACGTCCACATGTCAGCTGTCAGGCTGACAGCAGAGGCCTTGCTCACCAGAGCTAAGGCCTTCTCCTTCGTCGCCTTGTATTTCTCTTCCACCATTTTCCCCAAGGCCTTCCTATTAGGGATGATGTAGGTGGGGTCCAAAAGGTTGACAAAGGCCTAAGGATGGCATTAAATGAAATACAGCTCATTAGGTAAACATGCATTGATACTCTAAATGCTATAGAACTACTAGCCACCGTACCTTGAAACCTTTATCTTCCACAATGGAAAACGGTTGCGCATCCATTACAATCATATCAACCAATGCAGCATCAAGTTTTTGCTTCCTTGACACTGAAAAAAAAATTCAGCATATCAAGAAAACCAACGCAGAGCAAACTTGTAAAATGTGGGATTCGAACTCATAACCTTTGGGTCCAAAGACCACTATGTTAACCATTGAGCTATTAGCTATGTAGCTAGTTGCACCCACCAACCGCACGATACAATAAATAATTACCGGCAGGAGGAGGATTGAAAGTTCGGTTCGTTGTCTGAGTTGTTTCAACATGATGGATGGACCGGAGGTGTCGCATCATGGAGGAGGTGTTGTCATGAAATGCCAACTCTTGTGGGCAAATCAAACACCGCACCTTCAACAAAAAGAAAAGAAAAAGACAAACAATTACTTTTTAAAATGAAACATAAACCTACTTCTAGTTAAAGACATCATAAATAGCTAACAATAATAGTACACTTTATTTGTTTTAAAGGATTCAGAGACACTTTGCTTAATAAAGTGTCCTCCCCCCCCCCCCCTTTTAAAAAAGAATTATATTAGCATGCATACCCATTATAACAATAAAGGATATATTTACACTTGAAAAACAAAAACAGGCAAACATCTTACATCACACAATAGTAAATATTGTAAAATACTATTACCTTATTAGGAGAAACCAAGGTGAAGTGATCCCAAGCCACAGAACGTTTCTTACCAGAAGCCATGGTAAAGAGCAATGAACTCGATTCAAACAGGACAACGACAGGGCAACAGAACTGGTCGGGAAACGTCGTTTGGGATCCATTTCTCTTTTATAGAAAATAGCGCGCCAAAGTGTTCAAACAGATGAGTGACGCCGGGTGACCTCTGAACCGTGTTTCGACCAAACAATGCATTCGGCGCTTCGGACGTCATCAATCACGTGATCAGCGTCATTTGACACACGCCCCGGAACATTGTGCCGAACCACTCTGCTTCACACAGGTAAAGCAAGCGCTGAAGCGTCCGTGTCAAACGGGCCATCCCTAGGTGAGGATCTGCAGGGAGCATGGAGGACAGGTGAGGAGCTAACAGGCCTGAATACAGGTGTTTCAGTCATAGACATATATATGTAGACGCCGCATTGACTGTGGAGGGACGTGCCTAAAGCTCCGCCATCTTGGTACAGGGCTAGCAGAGGCGGGAGTGAATGTAAGTCTATGGAAGTAAGAGGTACTCCACAATCTTAAAATAGAATTATTCACTGAATTTTCGACCGATTTCCAAACGGTTTGGTTTGTTACAAACGTCACACATTTAGCTTTGACACAGAATGCTTGGATGCTTTTGTTCTATTTATGTCTGCCTGTCCGTCCTTCATGTCTGACGTTTGTAACACACAATATATGTTGACAACTGATCGATTTATGATCACTTTTATAGTGCAGACATGTCATTCCTCTATAGACGTAATGCACTGTAGGGGCGAGTGGCACTGTACCAAGATGGCCGCCGCGTAGGCACGTCGGCTCCAATCGGCAGTGGCAGTCAACGCGGCGTCTACGTATATATGTCTATGGTTTCAGTTACCTGGAGACGCAGGAGGAAGCCTCATGAAGCTTCAGGTTTAGCCTCAGCAGCACAGTGACACCTGCTGGTGTGTAAAACTGACAGCCTGCAGCTGGAACACACCTGAGTGACGTCCACAGGGTCAGTCTCATGTATCCGGTAAATCAGGGTGTTGTTGTTGCACCTGTCATGTGTTTGTTCAGCAGACACAACAACACACAACTAGAACAATGTGCCTCTCTGTAGTTGTTTTGGGTCTCTTTGTGGTTGTTTTGTGTCTAATGTGTGCTTTATTTGTTTGTCTGTGGTTGCTCGCCACTTTCTTGTTGTTTGTGACTCTTTGTGGTTGTATTTTCTCTTTGTGGTTGTTTAAATCTTGGTATTGTTTTGTCTCTTTTGTGGTTGTTTTGCATCAGTATGTGGTCATTTTCACTTATAACGTGGTTGTTTAGTGTATATGCCTTTGTTTTGTATCTCTTTTGTGGTGCATTTGCATCTCTTTGTAGTAATTTGACTAATTTTGTGTCTATTTTGAGTTGTTTTGTGATTGGTTTTTATGTCTATATGGCATCTCTTTGTGCTTTTGTATTTCTGCATTTGTTTTTGCATCTATTTGTGATTGTTTTGCATCTTTGTGGTGCTTTTGCATCTCTCTGTGGTAATTTTACTTGTATTGTGTCCTTTGTTTCTACCCTTACTGTTGTGTGTCTATTTGTTGTAAATTTTTTTCAATGTTTCATAATTTTGTGTCTCTTTGGTTTTATGTGTGTGTAACAAGTTTCTCCCCTCTGTGCTGATTTTCCTAGAGTCAGTATCAGTTTGGAGCTGAAAGTATTTCATCAAACATTGAACTGTTAAATGGGAATGTGTTTTAAATTCGCTGAAAACTGAACGGTCTTTGGGTGGAGCTCTTCATT
Source organism: Dascyllus trimaculatus (assembly GCA_024666655.1). Taxonomy (NCBI): domain Eukaryota; kingdom Metazoa; phylum Chordata; class Actinopteri; family Pomacentridae; genus Dascyllus; species Dascyllus trimaculatus. The sequence continues at coordinate 11,620,025 of CM045451.1, read as the reverse complement.
CCTCCACGTGTCTCTGTTTGCACCGACAGTCCTCCGCTCCGCTGCCAGGCCAGAGCTGCCCACTGTCGGCCTGCAGGGGTCGCTGCAGGCCGCTCCCCGCTCCGGTCCTCTCCGCGGCGCGTGTGCGAGGCTTCCCCCGCTATAAAGGCGTGTGAGGCGGCTGGAGGATGTAAAGGCTCTCCGGCAGCCACAGCAGGAGGAGGAGGAGGAGGATGATGAAGCTGTGGAGCTGATCTCAGTTCAGTCCATCTGAGCTGCAAACTTTCGGATGCTTTTCTCGCTCTGGAGCTTTTTCTTCTTCTTCATGCACATCTGAGCCGGTAGGAACCACAGAAACTCTCTTTTCTCAGCATTAATTCTCTTAAACCATATTTCCCTGCTGTCTGCTGCTCATCTCTTTATTTACATACATTATTTAAGCGATCTGAGAGCTTCTCTATGCTGCTGGCCTCCAATAATCCACTTTGATTGTGTGTCACAGGGTGAAATGATGATGCAGCTCCTGTGCTACAGGGACTGACTTGTATGTTTCTCATCAGACAGCCTCTGTTACTGGATGAAGGATTGTTTCCTGCTGCTTTTTTACAAACTGTCTTCAGTTTTGTATCAAACAGCTGTTTTAAATGTGCCCTGAAAAAAGCAGAATTTGATATTTACTCTGATTTTTTTCAGTTTGTGAATTTTGCAGTGGGCGTGTGAGCAGTGGAATTTGTTTCTATTATCAGTTTGAATCTTTTATTTGGTCAGTTTGGATTCTTTTAAGGCTATTATTTTCTCTTTTTTGCGTGTTTTTAAGTCCATTTTGCAAAGCTTTGTGATAATTTTACATTTGTCTGAAGTCAGTGTGCGTCTTTTGTTTCCATTTTGCAAAGTTTTGATATTATTTTCCACCTTTTTAGTCATTTTCATCCTTTTGCGGTGGTTTTGCATCGTTCTTCTTGAGTCTTTCTTGAGTTGTTTTTCCAATCATTTCTACATGAGTTTGCATCTTTATGTGGTGTCTTTGCAGCCATTTTGCTCTGTTATGATAATGAATGTTAATGTTTAGTGATCAATCATCTTTTCGTGGCAACTTTAAATCTTTCTGTGGTCATTTTGCAGTGATTTTGAGTTATTTTGTGGCCAAGTTACACCGTTTAGCTGTCAGTCTGCATCTTTCTGAAGTTGTTTTGTGTCTTATTCGTTCATTTTGCATCTTCTTGGGTCAGTTTCCGTCTCTATGTGGTAATTTTGCAGATTTTGGTGGTTGTTTTGTCTGGCTTTGTGGGAGGTTTATTTCTTTTGTGGATATTTAAAATCTTTCTGTGGTTATTTTGCATCGTTTTGAGGTCATTCAAGACATTTTTTAGTAGTTTTCCATCATTTTGTGGTCATTTTGCATCTTTTTGTTCCCATTTTGCATAGCTTTGAGGTTATTTTACACCTTTAAGATCGTTTTTGCATCCTTTAATGGTCATTTTGCATCATTTTGGCAGCTGTTTTGTGTGTTTTTGTAGCCACTTTCCTCTTTTGTAGTAGTTTTAAATATTTTTTTGGCAATTTAAAATCCTCCTGTGGTCATTTTGCATCTTTTCGCTCCCATTTTGCATCTTCTGAATCTATTTAGCATAGTTTTGAGGTAATTTTCCATCCTTTTGTGGACATTTTGCATCATTTTGTTTTGGTTTTGCATGATTTTGTGTCCATATCACACTGTTCTGTCTGCATTTTGCTTCTGTCTTTAGATATTTTGTGGTAATTTTACATTTTTAAGCACATTTTGCAGATTGTGTTGGTTGTTTTTGTGCTTTTGTTGTAGCCATTTCACTCTTTTTGTGGTAATTTTGCATCTTTCTGTGGACATTTTACATATTTCTGTGGTCAGTTTGCGTCTTTTAGGAAAGGTTTTCTTAATTTTGTGACTTGCTGGATGTGTGAGGATGCCTGTAGCTGCATTCTGCGGTGGATGTGGTTTAATTGAAGCCCGGCAGGCTGAGAAAGACTCCATGTGTTGGTTGAATGTTCCTGCAGGGACTCTGTGTGTCTTATTGTCATGTCTTTCTGCCTTTTTAAAGGTTTTATGGGTTCCAGCTCATAGTTTTATTAATACTTATTGCTGCTTTTCTTCATTAATCTGTAACTGAACAACTTCTGTGTGTCTTTGCTGGTGTTTTGTGCGTTCATCTGTTTTATCACCTCCTCAATCGTTTAATTAGAAACTAGTGTTTTAATCGTATTTAATAAACCGACTGGGTTTTGTGTTCTTATTTAATTTTCCCCTCGCTGCAGCAGAGACAGATGTGTGTGTGTCTGCTTGTTGTGTCCAGTAAAGGTGTGAAGTGGTGATTTCCCTCGAGGTGTTAATGTTCTCACAGGGAGTTGTGTCTCAGAGGGTCCTTACAACAAAATAATTCTCTACAAATGTGCTTTTTTTGCCATCACAGGTTAAATCTGAAGGTTGTTTTGGAATTTTTGTGTATTTTTGGTACTTTGAGGTTGTTTTTGTTTCTTTTTGAGTCCATTTCTCATCACTTTGTGTTGATTTTCCATTATTTTGTGGCCACATTGCTCTTTTGGTGTCATTTTGTATCTTCAGGTTGACATTTTCCATCTTTCTGTCGTCATTTTCTATCTTTCTGTGGCTGTTTTGTGTCTTTTTGTGGTCGTTTTACCTCTTTTTGTGGTCATTTTGTATGTTCCCGTTGACTTTTTCCATCTTTTTGTGGTCGTTTTGCATCTTCTTACCACTTTGCATCTTTTTGTTGCAGGTTGTGTTTCCTTGTTGCCATTTTCCATCTTTCTGTGGTCATTTTGCGTCTTTTTGTGGGCATTTTTAAACTTTCTGTGGTTATTTTTGCATCCTAGTGTGGACATTTTGCATCCTTTTGTGGTATTTTTACATCTTCCTGAGTCAGTTTGCATTTTTATGTGATGCTGCGTCATTTTGTTGCCATTTTGCATCTCTTTGTGGAGGATTTGTGTGACTTTTGCAGTGGTTTTGCAGGAAATTTTATCATTTTATGGCCATTTCACACCTTTTTGTGGTCTTTTTGTATCCTCTGCAGTTGTTTTGTGTCATCTGTGGTAATTTGATATGTTTTAGTGGTTGTTTTGTGTGTTTTTGCAGCCATTTTGCCTCTTTTGCGGCCAGTTTATGTCTTTTTGTGGCCATTGTTCATCCCATTGTCATCAGTTTGCTTCTCGTTGTTCAATTTGGCATTTTCATTTGTCATTTGGCCTTTTTTGTGGCTTTTTGTTCCCATTTTACATCTTTTTGTGACCATTTTGCATCTTTTTGTGACCATTTTGCATCTTTTTGTGGTGGCTTTGCAGTAAATTTTATCATTTTGTGGCCATTTCACACCTTTTTGTGCTCCCTTTGCATCCCCTGCAGTTGTTTTGTGTCTTTTGTGGTTATTTTACATATTTTTGTGGTCATTTGATATGTTTTAGTGGTTGTTTTGTGTGTTTTTGCAGCCATTTTGCCTCTTTTGTGTCCAGTTTCTGCCTTTTTGAGGCCGTTTTTCATTCCATTGTCACCAATTTGCTTCTCATTGCCCAATTTGACATTTTTAATGGTCATTTTTCGTGGATTTTTGTTCCCATTTTGCTTTTTTTTTGACAATTTGTGTTCTTCTGTAGCTGTTTTGCAGGAGGATGGTTATAAATAGTTCGAAACCAGGGCTCTGACCCATCGGTCTCCCGAGTCTTTGTGTTTCTGGCTCGTTTAGTTAAAAATTAAAGCTAATGGTGTTTTCATGTTAATTACAAGAAGCACCAGAGAAGCTCAAATTGACTTCAGTTACTGGTTTTGTTTTACATAATTTATCATGTGAGAGATGGAAATATTCATTATCCTTTCAGGTTTGTGTTTTAGATCGGAATCTTTGAAGCTGAGCTGATTTATAGGGTCGCAGCTCCTTGATGAAGAACAGTGATAAAAAGCTCAGGAAGCAGATGTAAATGTGTGACGCCGAGATAAAAACCTCTGCAGGTCTGATCAGTGTGCACAGCGACTGTCCTGGTGTCTTTGAACGCCACACAGATCCTCCAAGCTCACATGAGGGGTTAGAAAAGTTAAATTCTTGCTTCCAAATCTGGATGTCGTGACTGTCTTCAGAATCTTTTCCCAGTATTTTAAGACATGATATTCTAAAGTTTGACTGTTTGTAGGCCGACAGCAGCCGACAGCTTCAGTTTATTCCTACAGCAGGCGATAAAGAGAGACTCACCGTCTAATCTGACCCAGGAGGCTTTGATCAACCAGCTGATCACACGTTGCTATCTGCTGTGGCTCTGAAACGTACACGGACTCAGATTTCACGGCTCCGGGATGGTGTTGTCTCCATGGCAACGGCTGCTTAGGCTCATGGGTGCTGTAGTGCAGAGCAGCGAGGTGTGTGGAGACATTTGAAGCCTTTTTAAAAAATCATTATCACAGAAGAAGAACAGCTTTAATAGAAAATGTCTTTGATAAAATGGCAACTGCAAGTCCCAAGATGCATTTCACTGACAGTCACAGATGTGTGTGTTTCCTCTCTCCTTTAGCTTCACCTCTATTAGTGGGTTAAACTGTAGATCACACCTGTAAGTTTAATTGAGTTAACTCTCTGCCTTCACATCACAACATTTATATTCCAACTTGTTGATTCTGAGAACGGCACAACTCCACCAAATGTGTGAAAAAGCTGCTACCAAATTTTTTATAGTAGTTTATATTTTGTAGCAGTCCTCCATCTTTTTTCCTCATATTTTGCATCCTTTTTCCGGAGGCTTAGTGTAGTCAGCTTACAGCTTTTTGGTCCTATTTTGCATCTTGTTTTGACCAGTTAGCATTTTTTTGTGTGCTTTTGGTGTCATTTTGCATCTTTTTGTATTTGGTTGGTGTGTAATTTTGAGTTTCTTTAGTAATTTTACATCATTTTGGTAATATTTTATATAATTTTCTGTCCTTTTTGCATAGACTCTGACCAGTTTCCATCCTTTTGTGGCATCTTGATGGCTTTTTGGTGCCATTTTGCCTCTTTGTGGTCAGTTTGCATCTTTTTGTTGTCAGTTTATAGCATTTTGTTGTAATTTTGCATATATTAAAAAATAACAATAATAAAAAAAAAAATATATATATATATTACCATTTTACATCTTTTTCTAAAATAGTTTACATAGTTTTTGGCCAGTTTTCATGTTTCTGTGGTAGTTTGTGGCTTTTTGGTGCCATTCTGACTCTTTTTGTGGTCAGTTTGCTTCATTTTGTGGTTAGTTTATAGTTTTTTGCTGTCAGTTTTCTTCTATTTCTCTCCTCTTTACACCTTTTATTGGGTCAGTTTTCATCTTTTTATGGCTTTTTGGTGCCTTTTTGTAACTTGTTGTTGTCAGTTTATAGCTTTTTGTGGTAATTTTGCATCATTTTGTGCCCATTTCACACATTTTTCTGGCATTTTATATAACTTATGGCCAGTTTTCATCTCTTTGTGGCCATTAGGGCTTGGTGCCATTTTGTCTCTTCTTGTAGTTAATTTCCATGTTTTTGTGGTCAATTTGCATCTTTCGTTCCCATTTTGCATCTTTTCTGGCCGCCTTGCGGGCAGCTGTGGCTCAGGTGGTAGAGCGGGTCGTCCACTGATCGCAAGGTTGGTGGTTCGATCCTCAGCCTCTCCGCATGCCGAAGTGTCCTTGGGCAAGACACTGAACCCTAAGTTGCTTCCAATGGTAGATTAGCACCTTGGATGGCAGCTCTGTCGCCATTGGCATGTGAAACATGTTGTAAAGCACTTTGGATACCACTAAAGTAGAAAAAAGTGCTATATAAGTGCAGACCATTTACCATTTATATCATTTCTGAACAGTTTTCACCTATTTGTGGCCATTGGTGGCTTTTAGTGCCATTTTTGTCATCAAATTGCAGCATTTTATGGTATTTTTGCATAATTTTCTGGCCTTTTTACATCGTTATTGGCCAGTATCCATCTTTTTGTGGCTTTTTGGTGCCATTTTGTGTTATTTCATGTCGGTATGCAGCTTTATGTGGTCAATTTCCATCTTATTGTTGCTAGTTTGCAAATTTTATGGTCAGTTTGTCATTGTCAAGGTCAATTTTATTTATATAGCACATTTAAAAACAACCAAGGTTGACCACTTTACAGACTTATAAATCAACACTGCAAAAGAACATACATAAACGTACATGAAAACAATATATATGCAGCCAGGATGTCAGCGCCCAATTGAACTAAAAGCCACTGAGCAGAGGTGGGTCTTTAGCTGGGATTTAAAAGATGCAGTAGTCCGAGCAGCCCTAATGTCCAGCGGTAGGCTGTTCCAAAGTCTAGGGGCTGCCACTGAAAAGTCTCGGTCACCTTTAGTACGGAGTCTGGATCTGGAGACCTCCAGGACCACTTGACTGGACAACCTCAGTTCTTTAACAGGTTTGTGAACCTGACGGGAGGACAACCCAAGTAAAACTATAAAAACAAGAAATAAAACCTGAAAAACTACCTTAAAATGGACAGGAAGCCAGTGGAGCAATGCCAAGACCGAGGTTGTATGTTCCTGCTCTTTGGTCCCAGTTAAAAGCCAAGCGGCTCCATTTTGGATCAACTGCCGCCGGCAAAGAGACGTCTGATCGAGGCCAACATACGAAGAATTGCAGTAGTCCAGCCTGGTCGTGATCAGAGCATGAATGACTCTCTCAAAGTCACCACGAGGGAGACATGACTTGACTTTAGCGAGCAGCCTTAACTGGAAGAAGCTGTTTTTAACGACAGTGCTAATCTGTTTGTCGAAGAACACACCCAGGCTTTTAAGAAAGGGAAGTGTGATCGACCCTAAAGGGCCAACAGTGCTAGCACAAGAGTCCCGCTTGTCAGAAGAAACAAATACAACAACTTCAGTCTTGTCTTCATTAAGACAGAGGAAGTTTAAACCCAACCATGATTTAAAATCTTTTAAACAGTTTATCAAGGGTTCCAGTGAGTCTGTATAATTAGCCTTTAAGGGCAGGTAGGTCTGAATGTCATCAACAAAGCAGTGGAAAGAAATATTATATTTTTAAAAACTGATCCCCAGGGGCAGCATGTACAGGGAAAATAGTACAGGACCCAATATGGAGCCCTGTGGAACCCCACGGTGGAGAGGGGCCACTGGTGAGGAGCATTCACCAAGGCGAACACAGAAGCTACTGTCAGTCAGATTTAAGGGCTGTTCCGTTTATGTCCACACAGTTTGTGGTCATTTTGTATTTTTTGTGGTCTTTTTTTTTGCTTTATTTTATGTTCACTTTACATCTTAAATCCATTTTGCATCTTTTTGTGACCAGTTTGTGTATTTCTGGTGCCATTTTTCTACCCATTGTTCCTGTTTTGCGCCTTTTTGTGTTTAATTTGCGGCCATTCTGAGTAAAATCCGACATTAACAGCAGTTCAGTGATTAGGATCATTCAGCATCAACTCTGAGCTGTTTGTTTGCGTTTCGCTCCACTTGTTAACAAACTGAAAGATGATGAATGTGGTTAATTTGACTTGTTTAAACAGTGTGACTGCAGAGCTAGCAGTGAATAATGCATGAACTGTTTCTCCAGTTCTGCAGCCTGATGCCACCTTATTTATCAGTTTATTTCAGGGGGGTTTTGGCCTCTCGGGGGTTAAAAGTCGACTCTTTTGCAGAAGCTTTGAAGATTCTTGACGATAAAGTTGCAGCAGATAATGAAATGGAGCTCAACAGACGGGACAAAAGTAAAGCACCAGGCGACTAAAGAAACATGAAACCAAATGATCCAGCTGGAGCAGCAGCTTCATTCTTCGTTTACACTTCTTCTGATCAGAGCTTTGAACTTTAACAGCGAGACAAAACCATGAAGCAGCAGTGTGTCCTCTACGTGAGTGAACGGGACATAGAACAGCAGGGGGTCGGTCAGTTTGCATCCGTTTTTGGTCCTTTTACATCTTTTGTGGCCAGTTTGTGTCTTTTTAGGGTGATTTTTCCTTGTTTTTGTGGTCAATTTGCATAATTTTGTAGTTAGTTGGAGTCTTTTAATGGCTGGTTTGTATATTTTTATAGTTAGTTGGAGTCTTTTAATGATCAGTTTGTATATTTTTATAGTTAGTTGGAGCCTTTTAATGGTCAGTTTGTATATTTTTATAGTTAGTTGAAGTCTTTTAATAGTCAGTTTGTATATTTTTATAGTTAGTTGGAGTCTTTTAATGGTCAGTTTGTATATTTTTATAGTTAGTTGGAGCCTTTTAATGGTTAGTTTGTATATTTTTATAGTTAGTTGGAGTCTTTTAATGGTTAGTTTGTTTATTTTTATAGTTAGTTGGAGCCTTTTAATGGTCAGTTTGTATATTTTTATAGTTAGTTGGAGTCTTTTAATGGTTAGTTTGTTTAGTTTTATAGTTAGTTGAAGTCTTTCAATGGTCAGTTTGTATATTTTTATAGTTAGTTGAAGTCTTTTAATGGTCAGTTTGTATATTTTTATAGTTAGTTGGAGTCTTTTAATGGTCAGTTTGTATATTTTTATAGTTAGTTGGAGTCTTTTAATGGTCAGTTTGTATATTTTTATAGTTAGTTGGAGTCTTTTAATGGTTAGTTTGTATATTTTTATAGTTAGTTGGAGCCTTTTAATGGTCAGTTTGTATATTTTTATAGTTAGTTGGAGTCTTTTAATGGTCAGTTTGCGTCTTTTTGTGTTCCATTTGTGTCTTTTTTGGTCCGTTTGCCTTTTTTTTTGGTAATTTTGCATCTTTTTGGGGTAAATTTGTGTCTTCTTTTGGGTTAGTTTGTGACATTTTTGGTCATATTTCAGCCTTTTCTTTTCATATTCGTGGCCGAATTGCAGATTTTTTTAGTCCGTTTGGTGATTTTGCATCTCTTTGTGGACAATTTGTGTTCAGATTCTGTATTTCTGTGTTCAGTTTGCATCTTTTTGCCATCAACCTGTGTTTTTTTGTGGCCATTTTTCATGTTTTTGTGGTCAATGCATAGTTTTGTAGTTACTTTAAGTTTTTTTAATGGTCAGTTTGTGTCTTTTTGTATTCAGTTTGAGCCCTTTCATCTATTTGTGATCGAGTTGAGACTCTCAGCTGGATACAAACTGTGTAACAGGCTTGGGGCTCATTGAGGTTGTAATTATTACCTTTTACTTCACAATACAAGCAGCATGTGAGATGGCGTCTAGAGGAACGATCACCTAATTTAAGCCTCTTTTTCTTCCTTTTAATGGTAAAATCCAACAGCTTCGACTGCAACAAACACTAGTTACTGGATGAAACTCCAGTTCTATGTAGGAAACAGAATAATAGAGATTAGTTTTGCTATGCTAAACACTCCTTTTTGGGGTTCAGGGGGTTTAGCAGTCGATTCAGGCAACAGCAGTCCTTTGGTTTAAAGCCACAGCTGACATTTAACATCGACAGTGTGAAACGATGAGAGGCGTCTCTGTGGTGATTTGATAGAGAATACAACAAATTAAAACTGTGACACCGCCTCCATGTTCCGTTAAATTTGTACTGAACTTTGTTTATAATTTGTCCCGTCGAACAGTACAGCTTGTTTTTATGAGGAGGTTATGAGGAGAGTTTCCAGGAAAATATCTGAAATCGATTGTTTTCTCATCACGGAGGAGGGAAAATCTGTGACAGACAAAGTATCTTCAAACTGTCTAATAACTGACCGTCTTTGGTGATTTATTCCTCCTGAAATCAGATATTCTGACTTGGTTAAATGTCCTTTTGTTGTAGTGTTTGCTGCAGAAACTGTCTCCTCTGTAGATGCATGAAACAGTAACTGAGAGCGTCGAGTCTCTGCCCTCCTCTTCCTCCTCTTCCTCCTCCTTCTCACTTCTGATAGTTTTCATTGCTCTCCACAAACATTTTGTTTGTTCCGCCGCCAAGCTCGAAGCAGCGACGATACCCAGAAAGCAGTGCTGACAGCGGGCAGAGCGCCTCTGAATAACATGAATTATTAACTCTGTTGTAGTGCTGCAGCTGTACTGGGATCTGTGTGATGTGATTTTCATGAGCAGCTCTTTAATCTGCCGTTGGATGTCGGAGCGCAGCGAGCCTCAGCTGGTGGGAGGATTCATCCGCCGCCTGACTGAGCAGCTGAAGCTGCAGCAGCAGCTCCTCGAAACGTCCACCTGCTGAGCTCACGCTGCCATTTACAGCAAAATGACTTCCTGCCTGCAGCTCGCAGACGACCGAGGAGAACCTCCAGACATCACAGCTTCATCCTGGTGTGAAGGAACATCCCAGAATGTCACGCTGTGCAGGTTCTGTGTTTTCCTGCAAACTTTGCCCATAATTTCCCAAAAAGCTGTAATTTACAGGAAACTGAAGAAACTTTGAGCTGCAGCACTATTAAGTGAGAAAAAATGAGTAAAGTGTATGTTCGAGAAGTCAAAATAGTTATTAAATTAAGTTTGATGAAAAGAGGAATAAAAATTTAATGTGGATCCTTGCCCTGAGCAGCCAAACTTGATGGATCTGCTTCAATAAATGTCCAGTCAACCCCCTGAACTCTGAGCAGGTTCGATCTCATTTTGCCTCACTGTTGGCTCTTTTTCCCCTCACTGTAGGCTCATTGTTCCTCACCGGGAGCTCATTTTTCCTTACTATGGGCTCATTTTTTTCTCAATGTAGGCTCATCTTTCCTTTTTGTGGGCTCATTTTTCTTCACTGTGGGCTCATTTTTTCCCTCATTGTGGGCTCATTTTCCCTCACTGTGGCCTCATTTTTCCTCACTGCGAACTAATTTCCCTCAGTGTAGGCTTACTTGTCCTCACTGCAGGCTCATTTTTTTCTCACTGGGGGTTCATTTTTCCTTACTGTGGGCTCCTTGTTCATCACTGTGGGCTCATTTTCCCTCACTGTGGCCTCATTTTTCTCACTGCGGTCTCATTTTTCCTCACTGCGGTCTCATTTTTCCTCAGTGTGGGCTTTTCTTGTCCTCACTGTGGCCTCATTTTTCCTTACTGTGGGCTCATTTTTCCTCACTGCAGGCTCAATTTTTCTCACTGTGGGCTCATTTTTCCTCACTGTGGGCTCCTTGTTCATCACTCTGGATTCATTTTTCCTCACTGTGGCCTCATTTTTCTCACTGCAGGCTCATTTTCCCTCACTGTGAGCTCATTGTCCCTCACTGTGGGCTCATTTTTCCTCACTGTGGGCTCATTTTTCCTCACTGCAGGCTCAATTTTCCTCACTGTGGGCTCATTTTTCCTCACTGTGGGCTCATTTTTCCTCACTGTGGGCTCCTTGTTTATCACTGTGGACTCATTTTTTCCTCACTGTGGCCTCATTTTCCCTCACTGAGGGCTGATTGTTCCTCGCTGTAGAGTCATTTTTCCTCACCATGGGCTCATTTTTCTGCACTGTGGTCACCTGAAAACTCTCCAATATTTTCCATGTGACTGTTTGCCACAGCTGAGTCATTCATGACTTCACAGTTGCGTTGACGAACACAGAATTTTTAGTTTTTTACAGAATCTTTTTAAAGCAAATAGTTTATTTTTGGAAAATTTTCAAATGTAGAATAAAGTAATTTTGATGAAATGTGACAGTTTTTAGCTCGGAGTTAGTGAATTTACCCGACCGAACCGCATGTCACATATGAGTGCTTCAAGGGCCGTCTGAAAATTGAAAATCAAATGAATTTTTTACTTTTTACAAATTCTGTATCTGATAATTAGTGTCATTTTGGCATTATTATTGATGAGAACACGATGTTGGGTTTTGTGGTTGAGAGAGTTAAATGATATTTCTGATGCATGACTTTATTTTTTACTTCACTGGTTCAAACTGATGATCAACAAACTCACCCAAGCATCTGTCTGATTTCTGCAGACTGAAGCTGCGAAATAAAATCACTCGGTGTGAAACATGGTGACGCTGTGGTTAATAAAAATCTGCAAAAACTGTGTAATAATCTGACACTCGGCTCTGCAAGTCTGTATGAGCTTGTTTTCAGTATTTTATCTGGTGCCTTCTGAAGATCCTTCGACTTAATCCAAGAGAAATGTCACTGGCCTCGTCTTGATCAGCAACGCTATCTTAATTTGAGTTATTTTTAAGTGCATTAAAGGGACATGTTCCTCTATGGGCCTCTTCTGCATTAAATAGGTTGTTTGAAATTCGTCTCTTTGATCTTATTTCCAGATGTAAGTGCTATGTGAACAGTCACACAGCCTGATAAACTGGTTTATTTTAAGTGTCCGGTCTGATATTTGACTGGGGTTTTTGCAGCACATTTGGTTCTACTTTAATTTAAATCACACAATCGTTGTGTTCACTTACCATTTATTGAAGTGTTTTGCATAATCGTTGTCTCCCATCAAGGAGTGAGCAAAGTAAACTTTACTGTCCCGTTGTGGATATAAACTGTCTCGGGCATAGAGCTGCCATCTGTCGCTTTACGCTGTTAAGAAAGATAACGCTTTTTAGACATTTTTTTGGATAATTGTTTAAACAGTTTAATGTTATCTTACAGATTTTCCCAGTTTTGTTACAGATATCTAGTAAAATCACACACAAAAAACTATTCATTTACATTGTAAATGCTAAACAAACAGGTCAAAACTGTGAATGTCCACATCAGTGATCAATGCTTTATAAAAGGTAATTCATGTTTGTTTTTGTTTTTTTTCTGCACTTAAATCATCTTCAACTGTCATTATGTATTTATTAATTTATTTTTTTGTCATTTGAAAGATAACTATATATATTTAGTGATTGAAAAATGGTTTTGTAGGGTTTTTTTTTAAATTATTTTGCATCTTTTTGTGGTCAGTTTGTCTTTGTTAGCGGCACATTTTTGTGAATATTTTGCATCTTTTCATGATCATTTCTTATATTTTTGTGGTCTGTCTCTTTTTGTTCATTTGCTCTTTAAAAAAATATTTTTCATCTCTTTTTGTAGTCAGTTTGCATATTTTACTAGATTTATTTGCATGTTTTAATGTTCAATATGTCCCAGTATTTTGTCGATAATGTACAGTGGTCCCTCGTCTATCGCGGGGGTTAGGTTCCAGTCCAGAACCCTCTGCGATAGACGAAAACCTGCAAAGTAGCGACCTTACTATTTATTCTGTTATTTTATCTCCCCACGCTTGGGTTCGGTGCCAGAAGCCTTAGAAGGCGCAGAATGTCTGGGCGACATCGTAGGGCTTGAAATAAATTCAATTTTTTTGCGAAAGTTTCACAAAAACACAACACAGCAGAGCAAAACTACGCACAGCAATCAGACGTCGATGTGAAATGGACAAGGCCAGATGCTGAACACATGCTATACACGGGAGATGGAGGAGACTGATGCTGCAGTCCCTGAGCCAATCAGAGCCCAGGATACAGAACACAGCGCTCTGGTTGGTCGCCTCCCATCCATCAGCCAATAGCGTGCCGCGTACAATCTCACGTGGACAAACTAGCTCAAGTGGAAGCGACCGTAGCTGTGTTTTCCATACGTGCGAGTCTTTGTTTACTCATCTGCTGCATGCTACATATTTTATTTCAATTTAATCTTCTTCTTAATCCATGATACAAAATTAGATAGATACAATTTAAAAATCCGCTATAGAGTAAGACCCCGAAAAGTGAACCGCGATATGGCGAGGGACAGCTGTAACATCAATAATGCTATCTTGTAGTTTCATGCTCCATAAATGAATTTATTTTGCTGCTGACTGCTGTGTCTGCTTTGCTTTATAATAAAAGGCGTAAATACAAAGATTCCAGATCAGCTTCTGGCCTCCTTTATATACATGTTTGAGTCATGTGGTCGCAGCAGTAACCGGGTTATTTAGGTGAACGTAAACTCACTGAGTGTAGCTGACAACAGAAAAGTACTTTCTCTTGTAACTTTAATTTATTATAAGACTGTTGTTCCCAGAGAAGCTGTTCCATTCTGGTGTGTTTAAAGTCTGACTGCTCTGGTTGAAGCCATGTTCAACAAAACTTCCACAGGAACAGAGAAGACGTGAACGTTTCTGCAGGAGTTTGAATTTAAATACTTTAGACCGTTTTTGCACTGGTTTTGGACTTGGTTTCAAACTGGTTTTGGACAGATTTCTGACCTTGTTGTATGCTGGTTTTGAACTTGGTTTCAAACTGGTTTTGGACTTGGTTTCAAACTGGTTTTGGACAGATTTCTGATCTCGTTGTATGCTGGTTTTGAACTTGGTTTCAAACTGGTTTTGGACAGATTTCTGACCTCGTTGTATGCTGGTTTTGAACTTGGTTTCAAACTGGTTTTGGACTTGGTTTCAAACTGGTTTTGGACAGATTTCTGATCTCGTTGTATGCTGGTTTTGAACTTGGTTTCAAACTGGTTTTGAACTTGGTTTCAAACTGGTTTTGGACAGATTTCTGACCTTGTTGTATGCTGGTTTTGAACTTGTTTTTGCGCTGGCATTAGACAGGTTATCGGCAGGTTATGGCCTAGGTTTTAGACTGGGCTTCAGCTTGGTTTTGGACTGCTTTGGGCTGGATTTTGAACTTGGGTTCTGAACTGGGTCTAGACAGGTTTTAGCGTGGTGTTGGGCCTAGGTATTGACTTGTATTCAACTGATTTTTGGCTGGTTTTGTACTTGATTTGGACTTAATTTCAGACTTGGGCTTTAACCTGGTTTTGGACTGGTTTTGGATGGACTTTAGACTGGGTTTCAGCTTGGTTTTCGACTGGGTTTGAACTGGCTCTAGACAGGCCTTTGGACTAGGTTTTAGACTAGGCTTTACCTTGGTTTTGGACTGCTTTGGGCCGGTAATTGGACTTCAATTTTGGACAGGATTTAGACTTTTAGAGTTTGGACTTGGCATTGGACTGTTTTTGTGCTGGTTTTGGCCAAGTTTTATCACGGTTTTGGACCTAGGTTTAGACTTGTTTTAGACTGGTTTTTGGCTGGTTTTAGACTTGATTTGGACTTGGCTTTTAGACTGGTTTTGGACTGACTTCAGACTGGTTTTGAACTTGGTTTTGGACTGTTTGACTGACTTTTGACCAGAACCAGTCTAAAACCAATATAACAATCTTAGACCTGTTTTGGACTGGTTTTAAACTGGTTTTAGATTTTAGGTCAGTCGCCTTCTGATGGTTTCTGTGATCGACCTAAAGCCCTTAAGAGCCTCCTGCTCAGCTCTGTCTCATTTTAAAAATCATGTCTACAGTTTCTGTTGAGCTGTCGTTTCCCTGAAGGAAACCTGAGCTGAATGTGACGGGTCAACACTCATGTGGTTTTCTACCTCTGAGTGCTGCTCGTGTTGTAAATGTGTCACCTTGAAGAAACATCATCAGTCATGTGTTCGATGACGACGGCTGCATTAATGGCATCATCAGTCTCCGCCACTGCAACATGGACTCTGCTTTTCTGTCTGCCGTCTATTATGATGTTCAAATCTCTCTGTCTGCAACGCCCTGCATGGACTGTTCATCCCAAAATATGATTAGTAACAAGGTTTTTCTTCCTTGATTTTACACAAATAAGTGATAAAATATGATAGGATGTTGTGTTAGAGCTGTGAACACAACATTTCTGACTATTTCTTTGCACAACCTGACATGTAACTGACCTTTACCTGAGCTGAGATCTACTGCATTAGCTTCTCTTAGTTTGCAGTGTGTTAGAACGCAGTAGAACATAGTAGAAATTAGAGGGATCACTTGGTGCAGAAGTCGCGTTTTCCAAAAAATTTGACACAATTTTAATTTTATTTTGTCTTTTTGTCACTTATTTTGTGTTTTTGTGTCTTTTCTGGTGAGAAAAAAACCTGTTGCTCCATAGAAATTCACTCCAAATCCAAATTTGGTGGCATCGAACAAATAACTGAAGTTTCATTGGAATAGCATTCAGTGTGCGTCATTAAGTGTTAAATATTAAGTGTACACTGTAAAAAAATAAAAAATAATCTTTAAAAAATGGAAATCTGGCAGCAAAAATGCAAGAAAAAAAAACCCTAAACAAAACATTGAAAAGAACTGTGGTATTGTTTTGTGGGTAAAGCAGCGTGATTTTACAGTCAACATGTAAATTAATTATTTACAGTTTATTTATACATTTACAAAATTATCACTTTTCAATCCTTAATGTGCATCAAACTTTACTTTCAAATCACAGCAGATATATGTAAAATAACAATCTAATGAATAATAATATTTTTTTGCCATTTCAATTACAGTAAAAATAGTGTAATGTTGTCAAATCATCATTTATAAATATACAGATTTTTGATGTGGGCATTAGTTACTGCTAGTTTTTGGCCTGGTTTTTTGGACTTGGGTAAATCTGTGAAATAACCAGAAATAGTTCAGGAATACCGACGTTAAAAACTGTTTTAAAAAGAAACTTTCATTTAAAAAAGTATAACTGTGGAATTGCAATGTTTATAACTGGAGAAAACAGCAGCAGGTATCTAGAGATATTTTTAGCTGACATATCAACAGTGTTACATTACTGTTGAACACTGTAAAAGAACTAATTATATTTGTAAAATTTGATGTGGAAATAATTTACAGTTTCTGTAATTTAACAAAACAGATAAAAAAGCAGTTCTTTACAATCATTAAAATACCTAACTTTAAATGTTTCTTTTAAATATCAGCAAAAGTCTGTAAAATAACTTTTTTCTGATTTTATTTATGCTACAAAAACTGTAATTTTATGATCAAATGCATGAAAAAGAATTACAAGTTATTTAAAAAATATAGATTGTTCACTGTGATTTTACTAGATATTGTTGATATTTTTAATTTAACCTTTATTTAACTCTTATTTAACCAGGATAAAACTCACTGACATTAAAAATCTTTTTTAGAGTGTTCTGGGCAAGAGCCAGCCGATTTAATAAAAAAGGGAAAATCTGTAAAATACAGATTTTACAGTGCAGTTAAACCAGTTTAAAATGTTTTTAAAATCTCAGTATACATAATTTTCCTTTCAAATAACAGCAGATATCACTAAAATAATATATATAAAATAGAGTAATTTTGTGATCAAATATTGTCAAAGAACAAATTAGCATATATAAAAAACAGATTTATGATTTGGATCTTATTTACAGTTTTGGCCTATTTTTTTACAGTTAGTGTATTAATTTACATTTTTTCAGTAATTTTAATAGTTATTATCTGTATTTCAGCAAAACAGGTAAAATCTGTAAAATAACGTAAATTAAAATAAATTGTTTTAAAAAATAACAGTGACATTTTTTACAGTGTAATTTAGTGTTTTTCTTTACTTTAGCTGAATTTGTGCATCTCGACTGATGTGAGACTATATTTCTGACTGAAGGTGAAATCTGGTCCTTCAACACCCGTTTGTTTGATTAATGTGTAATAAATCTATTGATCGGTGACAGGAAGAAACCGGATCCGCAGATCTGTTGTTTCTGAAATAGCCTCCTTCACGTTTCCTTCCTCCTCACATGTAACCGGAGCTGCTGCTGCCGAGGAAGAGGAGGATGTTTGATACTTTTCCTGGATGGTTTCTGAAACCGACGCCACAGCCGGGTTCTGTTGATCAGGAGGCTGCTGGTCGGTCGGCGGAGAACGGATTGCTGCAGAAACGGCTTCCTGTCAGAGTTCATCAGGCTGCACGTCTGAGAGCTCATTAAGACTCTGGTTTAGATATAATCTGTGAGTTTTCTGCCTCAGAGAAGCTCATTTTCTCTCTTCATTTTCTGTTAGAAACTGTCACATTTACTCTTAAGTACAATTTAAACCCCAACTTGCTTTAATTAAAAGTTTGAGTTTAGTTCAGCTGAAACTGACATCAGCCTCTTATGACCAAGGACATTTTCTGAACTTGTTTTGGACCTCTTTGGCCATTTTGTGCCTTATATAGTCATTTTGAGATTGTTTCATGACTTATTTAACATATTTTTTAGAGTTGTTTTATATCTGTTTTACCTTGTTTTGTGCTTCTGTGGACATTTTGGGTCTATTTTATTTTTGTTTTGTCTCTTCACAGTTGTTCTGTGTACAATTGGTGGCCATATTGTGTCTCTTTTTTGTTGTTTTGCATCCTTGGTGGCCATTTTGTGTCTTTGATAGGCGTCTACATATCTTGGTAGTTGTTTTGGACCTCCTTTGGCCATTTTGTGCCTTTTATAGTAATTCTGAGATTTCTCTTTACAGTTGTTTTGCATCCTTGGTGGCCATTTTGTGTCTTTGATAGTTGTTCATGGGCGGCTGTGGCTCAGGTGGTAGAGCAGGTTGTCCATTGATCGCAAGGTTGGCGGTTCGATCCCTGGCCCCTCTGCATGCCAAAGTGTCCTTGCGCAAGACACTGAACCCCAAGTTGCTCCCACTGGCAGGCAGGCACCTTGCATGGCAGCTCTGTCACCACTTGTGTGTGAATGGGTGAAACATTTTGTGTCCTTGGTAGCCATTTTGTGTGTTTGATTGTTTTACATCTCTTAGTCGTTTTGGACCTCTTTCGCCATTTTGTGCCTTTCATAGTCGTTTTGAGATTGTTTCATGACTCGCATGACATATTTTTATAGTTGTTCTGCATATTTCTTTTTATTAGTTTTGTGGTTCTGTGGACATTTTGGGTCTGTTTTTAATCATTTTGTGATGCTATTATGTCTCATTGTTTGTTTTGCATCTTTTTATATTTGTTTTGTGTCCCGTTGGTAGCCATTTTGTGTCTCTTTTTAGTTGTTTTGCGTCCTCGGTGGCCATTTAGTGCCTCTATTGGGGTTTTACATCTCTTTGTAGTAATTTTACAGCTCTTGCATGTCTTTTTGTTAATTTTGTGATGCTTTTGTCTTTCATTTTGGTTACTTTGCATCTTTTCATAGTTGTTTTGTGTCACTTTTTAGTCGTTTTACATTCCGTTGGTGGCCATTTTGTGTCTTTGATAGTTGTTCAGCACCTCGGTGGCCATTTTGTTTCTTTTTTTA
Organism: Dascyllus trimaculatus; assembly: GCA_024666655.1. NCBI lineage: Eukaryota > Metazoa > Chordata > Actinopteri > Pomacentridae > Dascyllus > Dascyllus trimaculatus. The sequence continues at coordinate 11,601,159 of CM045451.1, read as the reverse complement.
GTAGTTTTGTGATACTTTCTTATCTTGTTGTTGTTTTGTTGCATCTTTTTTATAATTATTATGCATTTTTTAAAATCGTTTTTCGTTTTTAGTGAGCATTTTATTTTTTATCAGTGGGATTCTGTGGACTAAACTTTGCAGGATAAAACTCGCAACATGAGAAAAAAAGAGTCCAGATTAGGCTGCTTTGCAAACCTGCTGTATTTTTGCACCAAGTTTGTCACCTAATTGTTATGTGTCGAAGTTATGTTCTGCAGGTGTGTTGTTTTATTTCGTAATTTGAATTCTATTTTGTGTGATCTTATAAATCTTGATGGTCTGGCGTACGATTATTATTCAGGAAGTAAATAACAGTTTAGTTAATTTATATCAGTGTATGTGTTTATTACACTTTGCTTTATAAAGGTAGGAATAATTTTTGGGAATTTGAGGAATGAGGATGTTTTAAAGAGGGGACATTTTGCAGTTCTTGTAACTCAGAGCTTAACAGAAATAAAAGAGTCCTGTCACCGAAACCGCATCACCTCAGATAATTTAATTAGAGCAGTGAGAGAGCCATTTGTTATGTCCAGACGTGTTAATCAGATGAGCATCACTGTGAACATGATGTGGTCATTTTCCCCACATAGTTTAATTTAATTCTTCCAGCCGAATCTCAGTTGTTTCATCAGATACAATTAAAAACGTGTAATGAGTTAAATGAAACGAAATAAAATAATCTGTTATTCTAATTAAATTAGTTCAGCGGACTTGTTCCGAGTGTCGGCCGCTTCCATTCTAATCCTGACAGAGAGCATTTCCATCTAATTAAAATATGTAAATCAGTTATAAAACGATCACTCTGAGGCTGATTAATGTCCTGAAGTTATTATTAAACTTTTCTGCCTCTGTGGCCACTAGGGTCCCTTTAAAAAAAGCCTAATTTTACTGCTTTTTCTGGTTATTTTGCATCTTTCATAGTTGTTTTGTGCCTCTTTTTAGTCATTTTGCGTCGCTTTTGGACCTTTTACATCTCTTTGTGGTTGTTTTGCACCTTTGTGAAAGTTTTTGTCTCTTTTTAGTTGTTTCATGATGGTTTTATGTGTCATTGTGGTCTATTTACATCTTTTAATAGTTGTTTTGTTTCTCTTTTCAGTCTGTTTGCATCCTTGGTGGACATTTTCCACATCTCTATAGTGATCAACATCTTATTTTGTGCCTCTGTGGACATTTTATGTCTCTTTTTAGTCATTTTGTAAATAGTTTTGTCTCATTGTGGTCATTTTGCATCTTTTTATAGTTGTTTTGTTTCTATTTAGACACTTTAGTGGACATTCTGTGCTTCTCTAGTGTAGTTTTGCACATCTATTTTTTTAGTCGTTTTGTGGCTTTGTGACCATTTTGTTTCATTTTAGTCGTTTCATGATGGTTTTATCTTTCATTGTGGTCGTTTGCATGTTTTTATAGTGGCTTTGTGTGTCTTTTTAATCGTTTTGCACTCTGTTGGTGGTCATTTTGTGTCTTTGATAGTGATTTTTCATCTTTTTTGTAGTTGTTTTGTATCTCTTTGGCTAATTTTTGTCTCTTTTTAGTAATTTTATGAAGATTTTATGTCTCATTGTGGTCTATTTGCATCATTTTATAGTTGTTTTGTGTCTCGTTTTAGTTGTTTTGCACTCATGGTGGACAGTGTGTATGTCTTTTTTGTGTCTCTCTGTAGTGGCTTTACATCCCTTTGTTGTTTAATTCTGTCTTTGTGCTTATTTCGTGTCTCTTTTCAGTTGGTGGTAGTGTTATATTTATGTGTGGCTGTTTTGCTTTTTTGTTTTTCTAGTTGTTTTGTGTCTCCAGTCATTATAAATGGTGTTGAGGGTCCTTTCACATCCCTTTGTAATTTTCTTTGTGGCCATTTTTTTGTCATTTTAATTGACTTCCAAGTTAGAAATATTCACAGTCGAACGTTAACAGGGGCTCTCTTTCTAACTCGTCCAGTAATGCATCCATGTCTGTGTTGTTAATATGAAATGAACTAACATACACATTAATAAATATGTGCACATTCATGCAGGTTTCATCCAAACTCTAACTCCTCTGGACCTTCAGTGAATCAGATTTTCTCAGACTCTCTCTGATCCATCCTTTGGCTCTTTGTCTCTCGTTCAGACTTCCTGTCCCGCCTCCACCATGAGCGACATCTACGAGTCCGCGGCGAACTCTCTGGGTTTGTTCAGCAGCCCCTGCCTCACCAAAGTGGAGCTCAGACTCACCTGTAAGGGGATCTCAGACCGAGACGCTTTGTCCAAACCCGACCCCTGCTTCGTCCTCAAGATGCAGTCTCACGGCCAGTGGATGGAGGTACGTTGTCATGACAAACACACCGACTTCCTCCCCTTTTTTTCAGGTTTTGCACCTGTCTAAACTATCTGTAGCACCACTGAGATAAAGCTCTCAGTTTGTCCTTGTCCTAGAACTAAAATAAAACACACCAATATTAAATCAGCTCATTAATTATACTATTTCACTTGTTCTTTGTGTTTAACACTCTCTCGTCCCATGCGTCCTTCTCCTTTTGTTCATTTTAACAGAATTGTTATTTACATTTAAGACATTTACATCTAATTCTATGAGAAAAAACTCAACACATTTTACATTTCAGGCCCGAAGATGACATTTTTTAGTTTTAATATATCATGTAATGCAGTTTTCTTTAATGTGCTGTTGGTTGATTGGATTCAGGTTTTAGGATGTATGAATTTATTTACGAAGTGACTTTTAGAGTAAAAAAACAGACTAAAGAGTGAAATCTGACTGCGTTTTTGTAGCCTGACCAGTCAGAACCCAGTGAACTGAACTGAGCAGCTGCTCAAAGGCCATAATGAGATAAACGAGGAATTAAAGGAGCTGATTTCTTCCACCAAACAGATGTTTTCCCTGCTCTGCTGTTTGTGGTTGATTTGTGCTGCAGACTCTCAGTCGTTCCTGGAGATAAATGGACATTAGCCTCTTTGTTGATGCAGTCTGTGGTGCATTATCAGATTCCTGTGGCGTTAATGTCACCGCTGCTGATTTAATGGATGTGAGTGCTTTTCACCTGCAGCCGGAAACATCCGTCCTGCCGCTCGGCTGTCTGTACCTGCAGCAGTAAACACTCATCAGGTTAAACTGCCTTCACAGTCGGCTGTCTGTTGATCAGCGACGGTTAATTCTGCCTCTGTGCTGCGTTCATATGTGACTTAAAGATGGGGCTTTCAGCCTCAGTGAACAAAGACTCTTTAATAAAGTGCTGAGAGGGAACTGAGATGCTGAGAGAAATGATGAAATGAAGTGAGCCACCGCGGAGAGAAATCAAAGAAAGTCAACCAACATGACAATTAGCAAACTACTTTTGTCATCTTCTTCTGTCTAATTTCTTTATTAACTTGTGTCTCATCCATTATTATGAGTCAGATTGAGAACAAATAAACTGGTGACCCTTAAAAACCATGCAAGACTTTATGAATTTATCAAGTATTCAACATTTCTGGTTCTTTTAAAGATTTATTTTTGGCATTTTCAGCCTTTTTTGGAGAGTACAGGATAGTGGATGGAAAAGGAAACAGGAGAGAGTGGGGAAGGACATGTGGTAAATGGCCGAGGTCGGACTCGAACCCGGTACAGCCGCTATGTCTCGGCATGTGGGTCCCGGGTCATAACCATTAGGCTATCGGGGCACCAACAACAATTCTGGTTTTTATTTTCAGATTTCAGAACAAGTTCTTCTAAACAACACTCCAGTCACATAGAGCTGAGGAACCATGTCGCCACAAAAGTTCCTTCCATTATGACTAAATGCATTTTCAATTATGTTTAAAAGGAAACGTTTATTTGTAACGTATCATAAATACGTTTCTTATCAACATATCTTTGCCATTTATTTCACTGCTGAATTGTTGCTCCTTTTCAGCCAACCAATCAGAAGTTAGATGGGGCGGGGCTTGTGACCATGGTAACCCCCAAAATGGAGGAAATGCTTTGATTACGTAGCAAAAGGGTCGTATTTTAACCCAAACCGTAACGTTTTTTTTTAATCTTACCAGGTCATTTTGATGACGAAACTGCACAACGATGGAAACCAAAACAGAAACTCTGGTCTTCTGGGTTAAAATCGAGTCGTTCTTTCAAACTATTACTTTTTGTTTATTTTCTAAAAAAAAAAAATCACGTTTCCTTCAGAGAATGCAGCTTAGTTGTAGTTCAGTAGAGACTGAGTTGTGTTCATCAAACGTCATTCTTCTTTCTTTTTGTGTTGAATTTCTTTCCTAACTTGTGTTCAACTTTCTCTATTTGTAGTCTCAAATGTGAGTGAAACACATAAATAAAAGTATGTCTCTCTCTTCATGTAAATCCTGCTGCCGTCTGATGCTGCAGGTGTTTAGTAACCTCAGAGGAAATACTCCTAAACAGCTGGAAGCGACAAACTAAACTGCATGTCACAGCTCACCTGTGTAGCGTACATATGCACCAATATAATGTAGCATAACTACACTTTACAATTAAAATTTGCACTCGTTAATGAAGGGGCACCATCTCAGATTACTGAGAAAATTATCATTCTAGATTAAGTCTCAAAGAGACTTTAATTGAATGAAGTTGATCAGTCTCTTAGCTGAAAATCGTAAATTCTGATTTCATTGACCTCCAGATCCCAAACAAAGAAATACACGGCAGAACCGATGATAATTATACACAAACATTTATTAACTAAACTACAAACAAACAATAAACAACAATGACATAACAACAGACAGTGAATGAATGAATGCGGATAAACTATTTAACTGTGATCGTCACTGGAAGCAGCTGATAGAAAGATGATGAATTTAGAATCTCTTTAGAATTGGAAGCCAATCATAATTTATAAATTCACCCATTTAGCAGAAAGAAAACGATACTTGCGTAGCCCTTTGATGGAGAGAGAAGGCAGCCGCAGGATGTTCAGCTGTGATGGTCTGCTGGATGAGTCGGATCAGAAACGCAGAGATAAGGAGGCACTTTGGTGTAGTCATGTTGTAAAAATGTACCAAAGTACAAACACTAAGAGTCGAAGCTCATAGTTAAAAGAAAATGTCCGTGCTGTTGCATTATCAAAATTAACTGAAGAGGTTTAACTTCAAGTTAATAATAGAAAAATTAAATCTCAAGCCTTTAAGAAACAAAAACACAAACCCAAAAAAACTTAGCCCGATAAAAGTAGTGAACCCTTGAATGAAAGAAAAAGAAACCCTTAAGGTTCTTTAAAAATAGTAAAAGCCCCTAGCACGTTTAAAAAGTAAAAGCCCCTTTTGAAAGAAACAAGCCCAAGTTCTTAAAAAGTAAAAGCCCAAGTTGCATTCCAGTGACTTTCCTTTTATATAGAAAGTTTTGGAGCCAAATTCAAATCAGCATCTGACCAATCGTGGCTGTGTCCATCCCAAGGGGTGGTCTTGAGTCTCACTGTCCAGGAGACATCAGAGGTCAAATACCTTTAGAGCATACTTTAAGATCATTTCTTAAACATGCAAATCCAATTGTTAATATCTATGATGATCACAGATCTGAAATCTCACTAAATGTGTGATTAAAACGACACCAAACATGATATGTTTATCTCACATGGTTCCTGAGATAATAATAATAAAAGATATAACACGAGAATAAGCTTACAAATAGTAGACTTCTAGGCTACATGAAAGTAAACTATTAATGTGACTACGGATACAAGCATATACATTCAATTATAAGAAAAGTTCAACTTATAAGTATGCATGCTGGGAATCAAAGATCTCTCTCTCTCTCTGTCTTTTATGGTGGTGATCATAAAGAGAGAGGAGGAGGTGTTGGTGTCTTGCGTATGCATCTCAATAAACACTTCAGATTGATGTGTTCTCCTTCCATGCTGGTCCTGATCAACCTGGTATCACAGACTCCAGATGTTGGGATCATCACTCCAGAGATGTTGAATTCTTTGATTTTATTATTTAGAAGTGTTTAGTTCGAATCATCAAAGAGTTCCTTGTGTTAGGAGGAGTGCCATCTCCTCTTGTCCCGAGGTGTGGTTTTCCTCACAAATTGACACTTTTATGACCCTTATCAGATTCTGGTGCAGAAGGGAGACATCCTGTCGTCTCCAAAAAGGGGGTGATTTGGGTTAGCTGTCACCTGAAATGGTTTATTACCTAAAGTATGGCTCTGAGAAACAGTTTCTGGATTATCTGTGCGTTGACTCCCAATGTTCTGCTTGATAGCTTGGAATGTTCTGCTCCTTTGTACGCTACACCTGTCTGATGTAAAGATATGAAGGCCTGCACAGACTGATCTGCTCTCCACACTCTATCTGGGATCCTTTACAATTAGAAGAATTTAGTGAGGTTACCGGCGCTGTAATCGTTCCACTCTCTCTTTGGAGATGCTCATAACTGGGGAAAGCTCACAGAGGAAACACTCCTAAACAGCTGGAAGCAACAAGCTAAACTTCAGCTCCTGTTTGTTAAGACCAGGATTAGTCATTAATAACCTCTTACAGACAGGTCCATTAGCTGCATTTGGCATCTAAAGACATACAAACTGTGTCTTTTCTGCTCTCTGACATATTTATGGACTAGTGTTGGTGCTGAAATGAAGAAAATGCCTGATGGTAAGACTTTTTTTTTTTACATGTATAACAGCTTTTTTGATAAATTAGAGGCTTAAACTTTTTTGGCCTTCAATCAGTTTGGGCAGCACGAAGCAGAGCCTGGTGCTTGATGCAAAAATGATAATTAAACTGTTCATAATTATGTCCATTTCCTGGGTGGTGCTTCTTGTTAAAACAAGTAAAATCGTACGGTGAGTAGCAGATTGAAACGCAGCCCATTTTTTTCCTGTCATACATCATCATCTAATGTAGCATTTATACCCTCGGGGAAATTCCTTCTCTGCATTTGACCCGTCCTATTCACAGTTAACTATACATACTAAGAGCAGTGGGCTGCCACAGTGCCCAGGGAGCAGTCAGGGGTTGAGGGCCTTGCTCAAGAGCCCAACAGTGGCAGCAGTGGAGGTTTGATCCTCTGACCTTCTAATCAGTAGCCCAGGGACTTAATCTGTTGCACCACCACTGCCCCCAGAAGAATTAACAGTGTTAAATAAACATGACAGAGGATTCCTGTCGAGTTTGAGTTTAATCCTTCGTCCCCTTCATCCTCCGGTAAACTTTACAACTGAGGCTGTCTTCCGATATAAAGCAGCCTGTTACAAACTTTAATTTCATTGTTCGTTTTGTGCTTGTGTTGTTTTCAGGACCGGTTTGTTTGCCAAAAGTAAATCTGAATTCTGTGCAGATCTCAAAGTTTCCAACAATGAGCATTGATGTGCAGATTTTCTCAAAACGCAGATAAAATTTGCATTTCAGAGTTTCAATGTTTACGGTTTCCAAAGCCTCTGAATTAATTCTTCGTTTCCCAACGTGGAGGGGAGTTTTGTCGTCGTACGTTTGTGAGTCTCAGGTGTATTTTCAGGTGCTGTTTTTGTTTACCTGCTCGGGGAGAAGCTGTTTACTTCACTGACAGCGCTAATAAGAGTGGAAACGCAGGCTTCTCCCTCAGCGGCGGCTCGATTCTTCATCTTCTGCCATCTGCAGCTGAATTGTGGGAAGCTGCTCGAGTCATTATTGACGACCACAGAAGATGAAGGAGAAAAGTGGCATAATCCTCTGCTGATTTCTGCTTTTTGGGGGATCTGAGGCTCACACAGCGAGAGAGTTAACACAGAGGAGATAAGCATACCTGATCAAGGAGGAAATGAGAAGTTTTACACACTTTACCTGCACAGGTAAAAACACTTGTGATGGTTGAAGAGCAGCAAAGGACAGATTTTAGCTCCAGCTGCTGCACAGTCAGTCTCCTGTAATTGCTGCAATTTTACTCCACTTTTACTAAAAGCATCTTTGTAGCCTCGAATGACTCTTGAAAGTAAAACTTAAATAAAGTCAGAGATTAAAATCATGTTTCTGTGACCTCTTCCGCTCAGTTTTTTTTGTTAATGTTTGCTCAAAGATGGGACTTTTCCTTCAGGTTTTTTTTTATTATTTCAACACACACATGATGAGAAATAATCTGATCTACTTATCCAAATATTGCAGATTGTGAATTAATGACATGATGAGAAATAACAGTGAAAATCAGAGAAAAACTTTAATATTATTAATAATAAGTCATTATTGTCCAAACAGCCTCAAATTTCGATGTGCGAAAAAAACTTCTAAAAGTGGGTCTTCCGGGGCAGCAAAGTAATGGAGTAGACGCGTGGTGTGACGGCTCCGGTGGTTTTTACAATTTTCCATCATTTAACCCTCTAACGATACACAGGACGAAGCTCTAATCCTATTTTCCACCTCTCAAGTCGACCAGCTTTGGTTTATCGGTACAATGGCCGCAAAAAACAAGAACAAAAAAGAAGAAGCTAGCTTAACACTCGAAGCTATTAGCACGCTGCTAGAGCAACACCGCGAGGCGTTAGCCACGGAGTTCAAAACTTCTTTCAACCTGCTGGACTCCAAACTAGACCAAACTCGACTTACCGTAGAAGACCACGGCCAGCGGGTCTCGTCTTTGGAGCTAGCAGCAGAAGACGTGAGCCAGCGGGTAAAGGACCTCGAAAATATCTGCGCCACTCTTCGTGACGATAATGACAAACTCAAGTCCAAAGTTATGGACCTGGAGGGCCGGAGCAGACGCCAAAACATCCGTATTCTGGGAATACCGGAATCTACTGAAAACGGGTCTCCCACTCAATTCTTCTCCAGTTTACTTTGTGAAGTGTTCGGGAAGGAGACGTTGCCAACCCCGCCAGAAATCGACCGAGCGCACCGTTCTCTAGCAGCGAAGCCGGCCCACGGACAGCGTCCGCGCCCGGTCATTCTCCGCCTGCACCGGTACCAGACGAAGGAGCTTCTCATCAGGGAGGCTCGACGGCGAGGGAAACTGGAATACCAAGGCAAGCACATCCGTATTTTGGAGGACTATTGCCCTGAAGTTGTTAGCCGGCGGGCGGAATACAGGGATGTTATGACTGAACTTTACAACCGGGGATTGAAGCCCGCTCTGCTCTACCCAGCCCGACTCCGTCTCACTCTGCCCGACGGAGCCAGAAAGTGGATCGGATCCGTGGACGAAGCGAACCAGTACATCATCAGTTTGCCCAGGTCACCCTGATTTTCATAAAGAACTATAATCCTATGGCACAACTGCTGGACATGAGGTAACACTGTTTACAACCCTTTTTTTTGTCCCTCCCAGCAGCATGTTCAACACTGCTGAGTCATTGTCAAGTTATAACTATACATATTTCGTTCTTGAGTTTCTATGCCTTACTGGTCGCTACGTCTATACATGGCCATATAAAACTGCAAGCAGCCAGCCAACTGAATTTCTGTTATTTATGCAGCTGGTTATTGGATATGTTGGCAGCTGCAAGGTACTTTGCTATTTTCATCCACACCAGCTTTAATTTGTTATTTGTGGTTAAGGAACATACATCTCTGTATACTCGGACTGAGCTTCTACGTTTTGTGTTATCCTAACCTTATTCATGCCACAGACGTTATGTTAGAGGTGTTAGAACCTATCCTTGTGTATTTCACTGGAGCCGTACGATTTTGTTGTTAGAAAGGAAGATTAGTGTTTGTAAAATGTTAGTTCTGAAGAGCTTGCTGCTTTCTTTTTTAGCAGCTTTCTTATTTTGGGGGGTTGGGGAGGGGAGGGTCTCTGTCATTGCCAGTGATAATACAGTGTATCTCTTGCCTTTTACTAGCCACTTGCATAATGGGTTGCGCTGCCTTGGTTCTCCCAGCTTTTGTCACTCACACTTTTTTGCACATACATTACGGTATGTACCTAAAGCTGCATGGACAGACAGGTACATATACTAAGCTGGAATGTTAAAGGTTTAAACCACCCCATTAAGAGGAAAAGGGTCCTCTCACATCTTAGGCACCTTAAAACAGAAATAGCTTTCCTGCAAGAAACCCATATCCGTAGTTCAGATAATGAGCGTCTCCTATCCGGCTGGAAGGGGCAGCATTTCCACTCCTCTTTTCAGGCTAAGGCCAGAGGTGTTTCAATTCTCATTGGCCAAAATATTTCTTTTGAACCACATAATGTGACCTCTGACAAGTTTGGTAGATATATCACTGTCTCTGGGAAACTGTTCAACAAATTGGTTGTATTTATGAATGTTTATGCTCCAAACTCAGACGATGCAGGTTTTTTCAAACGGCTGTTTTCATTATTACCAGACCTCAACACATATACTCTCATTTTGGGAGGAGACTTTAACTGCTGGCTGAACCCGGTCCTGGATCGCTCCTCTGACAACATTGGCACAACTAGTAAATCAGCCTCCTTTATTCAGGCATTTCTGTCTGATTATGGTATCTGTGATGTGTGGCGAACTTTACATCCCAAGGACAGGGCCTATTCATTCTTCTCGCACGTTCACCACACATATACTAGAATAGATTACTTTTTCATGGATAATAAACTCGTCCCATTGGTCCAGTCATGTTCCTATCAGAGCATTGTGATTTCAGATCATGCCCCTATAACTTTGACTTTATCCCTCCCCGGCATCCCACAAAGTAGCCAACGCTGGCAGTTCAACTCGACCCTGCTGTCGGATGAGAAGTTTGTGGAACTCATGGAGAAAGAAATAGCCTTCTTTTTTACTACTAATTCCTCTCCCGAGACATCCAGTCTAGTTGTTTGGGATGCCTTCAAAGCCTATCTTAGAGGTCAGATTATTTCATACACCGCACAAATGAAACAGAAATCCCATAAAGAACGTGCAGACTTGACTAACCAAATTACAGAGATTGACAAACAGTATGCCCAAACTCAGTGTCCAGTTCTTTTCAAACAACGACTGGCACTTAAAACCAAATTTGACCTACTCACAACTCATTCAGTTGAACGTTTGCTTTTAAAAAACAAGACTCAGTTCTACATACACAGCGACCAACCGGATAAGATGTTAGCCAACCAACTTCGAGGTGTCAGGGCAAAGCAGAGCATCCCACAGATTCAAATGCCAGATGGCCACACTACCTCAGACCCTCTGCAAATTAACGACACATTCAGAGATTTTTACTCCCAACTTTACACCTCAGAGTCCCAGACCGACCATGATACAATTGTGGATTTCTTAAGCAATCTCAGTATTCCCAAACTATCACTCCACTTCAGGAAGTTGCTTGATGAACCTATATCCAATGCAGAAATCGTATCAGCCATTTCCTCAATGCAGTCGGGAAAGTGTCCAGGCCCAGATGGGTTTCCGGTAGAATTCTTTAAAAAATTTGCCTCATCACTTTCCACACAGCTGTGTCTAACCCTGTCAGAAGCTTTTAGGCTGGGATCTCTCCCTCAGTCATTTGCTGACGCTTCCATTACCCTCATCGCTAAAAAAGGGAAAGACCCATCTAACTGTGCTTCATACAGACCCATCTCTCTCTTGAACACTGATGCCAAAATTTTAGCAAAGGTCTTAGCTCGCAGATTGGAGAGAGCCCTCCCCACAATTATCTCAGAGGACCAAACGGGCTTTATTAAGAACAGGCACTCATATTTCAACCTACGACGGTTATTTGACATTATGTACTCCTCTTCTGAGGAGGTCCCTGAGTGTGTTGTTTCTCTTGATGCCGAAAAGGCTTTCGATCGTGTCGAGTTCAATTTTCTGTTTACAGTCCTTGATAAATTCGGCTTCGGTCCAAATTTTTCTACATGGATAAAATTACTGTATTCGCAACCTAGGGCCTCAATTCGAACTAATTCCCAGCAGTCAAAGCCATTCACCTTGCACAGAGGAACTCGCCAGGGATGCCCCCTGAGTCCCATGCTGTTCGATCTGGCTATTGAACCGCTCGCTGTGGCTTTCAGAACCTGCAAGGATATAACTGGTATTTGGAGAAACAAAAAGGAACATAAAGTCTCACTTTACGCTGATGACCTTTTGCTCTTTATCTCATACCCAGACACCTCACTGCCCTCTGCTCTGTCGCTGCTCAGTCAGTTTGGAAAACTGTCAGGTTACAAACTAAACCTGGATAAAAGTGAGCTTTTCCCTATTAATAACAAAGCGTGCACATTAGACTACACAAACTTACCCTTTAAACTTGAAAAACACAAGCTTTCATATTTGGGCGTTTCAGTCACAAGAAAACATAAAGATTTATTTAAAGAAAACTTTATCCCTTTGGTAAACCAAATTAAACAAACTTTGACACAGTGGTCACCCTTATCTATGTCTCTGGTAGGTCGCATTAACTCAATCAAGATGACTGTTCTGCCTAAATTCCTATACCTTTTTCAGGCCTTGCCTATTTTTATTCCAAATTCCTTTTTTGTGCAATTGGATTCGATTCTGTCCTCCTATATTTGGCAGGGAAAGCGTCCTCACTTTAGTAAGTTCCACCTTCAAAAAACTAAGTCTGCTGGTGGCTTCGCCCTCCCAAATTTCCGTTTTTACTATTGGGCCGTGAACCTGCGCAGTCTGACCTTTTGGTCTTTCTATGCTGGTCGATCTGACTGCCCTGATTGGGTAGCGATGGAACTATACTCAGACAAAAATATATCAATCCCTGCGCTGCTTGGATTCACAATCCCCATCCCCCCCACTACATCCATCTATAACCCAGTGGTTAAACACTCTCTAAGAATATGGGCCCAGTTCAGGAAGTTTTTTGGTCTGCTTGGCTTCTCCCCTCTGAGCCCTGTTGCTGCAAACCACCTCTTTATACCCTCTGTTCAGGATGCTGGCTTCTTGGAATGGCGCAGGAAGGGCATTACAAGTTTTCAGAAACTGTTCATAGACAACACCCTGGCTTCATTTGAACAACTAAGCACAAAATTTGGTCTTCTAAAGTCAGATTTTTTTAGATATTTACAAGTAAGACAGTATGTACATTCCCTTATGCCTGGCCTTACTACTTTACCAGAATCAACAATTGTTGAAAAAGTTCTCTCTCTAAATCCATCCCAGAAAAGACTTATCTCAGTCCTCTACGGTCTGATGTCAAACCTAAGGCCCGCCCCAGTGGCTCGGCTTAAAGCAGCATGGGAGGAGGATCTAGGTGTATCCCTATCACCAGAAACATGGGACTCCATATTTAAAGGTATCAACTCAACCTCTGTATGTGCCCGCCACTGTTTGATCCAGTTTAAAGTGGTACACAGGACACATACCTCAAAATTCAAACTATCTCGCATTTATCCTAATATTAGTCCCTATTGTGACAAATGTAAAACAGGTGAAGCCACACTTATGCATATGTACTGGTTATGTCCTAGCCTTACAAAGTTCTGGACGGAGGTTTTCTCTACCATATCAAAGATACTGAAAGTTAGTCTGCAGCCGAACCCTCTGACGGCTTTGTTTGGTGTTGCTGCTGAGGGAATGTCCTTACCTTCTGGAGGGGGCCATACCTTATCTTTTGCCTCCCTTTTGGCGAGACGTGCCATCTTAATGAGATGGAGAGATGCTGTCCCACCCACTCATACTCAGTGGTTAACAGATATTCTGTCCTGTTTAAAACTTGAGAAAATCCGCCATTCGCTACAGCATTCAAACAGGAAGTTCCAGAAAATTTGGGGCCCTTTTCTAGACACATGCCAGAAAATGTGAGAGCTGGATTACTTTGGCAGCTTCATAATATCTCTCTAATCATAAAGTACAAACTTATCATGTTTACAGGGGTGATTATGTATGGCTACTGAGTGATGGCAATGACAGGGAAGGGAGGGATTGGGAACCTTTTTTTGTTTGTTTGTTTTTTGTTGTTGTTTGTCTGTTTGTTTGTTTTTGTTTTCCTGCTGCTGTTGTTGTTTGTTTGTTTATTTGATTGTTTGCCTTCTTGCTTTAGGTCAATGTTCTTATTGTCCCTTATAGCTATTATGGTCCCTATGCTACCTCTCTCTCTCTATATGTATATATACCTCTGTGTGTACATGAGTTTGGGACACCTGTTCGCAATTTATATTGACAATGTTTATGGGTTGTTTAAAAAATATGAAAACTGGCAATAAAAAGATCTTGATCAAAAAAGTGGGTCAACGGGCAATTTTAAAAAAATATACATCTCGATATGTCGTCAAGTATTTGCTATATCAAGCTAAAATGTTACAAATATCTTTATAATTATCCATATTACGTGGGCTGATATGATTTCAGAATCAGAAATACTTTGTTGATCCACGAGGTGAAATTGTCTGTTGCAGTTGCTCCTATTCAAGGTCAGATATAAACAACACAAAATATATAGATAAACAAAAGTACAAATGTGAACCAAAGATATAAACATAAGTAGAAAAAAATGTAATCTAAAATATAAACATGCGTGGGACAGTATGGCATAGATGTACAAATGTGCTTTGTGTCATAAACGGTGTAATAGGTGGTGTGTTATTGCACATTTCTTATGGGCCTCTGCATTTACCTCAAGAGATGCTGAATCAATGACATGATGAGAAATAAAAGTAAGAAATTAAGGTTTTATTCTTTATTGATTCATGAAATATTGTTGTTGAAATATAGCTTCAAATTTCAATTTGTGAATAAACCTGCTGAAAGTGGGTCCACGGGGCAGTTTAAAAAGTTTAAAAAGCCTGGCTCAAAGTGTGTGACAAAGAGGAAGACCACGCATAGGCTGCAAACTAACCCATCTTTAATGCAGAAAAATGAGTAAATAATACAACAGACATGTGTTATCAGTCAATCAGTGTGTTTGCAGTGTCTGTGTGCGAAGGTGTGTGTAAATGCAGAAAACCAAAAACAAACTAAATGGCAACGTCAGTCAGCAGGCCAGGGGAGAGAGAAGCTCCTGCAGGTCTAATTTATAGCCTCTGAGTCCCTCCTACTCAGGTGTGCAGCATCACCGTTACTGCCTCATCTCCACCCATCAGCCTCCTGAAACAAAAGGAGAAAACAACCAACTGCATAAAAGAAAGGGCCAACCCTGGGGCCGTCACAAAAGTCTCTGGATGTGTTTGATATATTGATGTAAAATTGGGGTTGCACGGTGGCTCGGTGGTTAGCAGCGTTGCCTCACCGCTAGAAGATCCCCGGTTCATGTCCCGGTTAGGACGCCTGGGATCTTTCTGTGTGGAGTTTGCATGTTCTCCCTGTGCAGCGTGGGTTCTCTCTGGGTACTCCGTCTTCCTCCCACAGTCCAAAAACATGCTGAGGTTAATGGATTATTCTAAATTGTCTGTAGGTGTGAATGAGGGTGTGTTTGTTTGTCTCTATATGTAGCCCTGTGATAGGCTAGCGACCTGTCCAGGGTGTCCCCTGCCTTCACCCGAGTCGGCTGGGATAGACTCCAGCCCCCCATGACCCGACAGAGGATTAAGCACAGATAATAAATAATGGATGGATGTAAAATTTCACAGATACCTTTTTAAATATCCATAGTTTATGATAACAGCAATCAGAGGTGGTTGAACAGAGGCCCCCTGGTGATTTATGATGGAATAATTCAGCAGCATTTTTAATACTAATCATCCTGCAGTGTCAGATTTTGTCACAGTCTTCGTCTCTGTTGCTGTAATTTTAAATTAAACCCTCTCAGACCTCTTCCTTCTTCTTCTTCTGCTAAAACTTTTCTCTTGACCTGTTTTCTGCCTCTTTCCTCCTCAACACCTCTGTTTTTTGAGCATCACCATCTCTATTTCTAAATGAGATAATGACTTTTTCCTCCTGTTAAATGTCCCCTGTCTGTTGAGTAAACAGTAGCTAATCATGATGAATGACTGATTCCACCTCCACGGCTTGATTAGGCAACGAGGACGCTGCTCCTCATTAGCAGCTCAGACGCCGTCACATCAAAGGGGTTTTCTTTTGTTTGTCAGGAAACAAGCGACACTCCGGGGAAATCCTCCGTTTGGTCGGGACAACACTGAACTCAAACTGTTGAACTTGTGAACTTTCAGCTCCCAGTTTTCGGTTTTACTGCCCTTTTTGTCTCTTATCAGGCCTGTTTGCAGCTGTCGGAGGAGAATAAAGCTACATTCAGACAGTTTCTTTCCCCCAATAGGGAGGTGAGGTGGTTTTAATATGACCTGGACTGGGTTTTTTTTATCCAGTCTGGAGTGTATGTGGGTCATTTCTCACCTCCTCTCCAGAAATAATTACAGCTGAAATCAGGAAAGTGACTGCTCCTCCTGGAATTTAAATCCTGTCCACACTCTTGTATCTTTAAGTGAATCTCTCCGTTGCTTCTACTTATTTAATCAGGTCAGCGGGAACATTTACATACAGTACAACAGAAAAACAACTGAGAAGAGACACAAAATGATGGTAAAGAGATACAATATGAATGTAAAGAGATGCAAAAATTACAATAACAAGATGAGAAAATTGATATAAAAAGATTCCAAATAAATGTAAAGTGATAAAAATCGTAAAATAAAAAGGAAAATGACTGCAAAGAAACACAAAAAATATATGAAGAGGCACAAAAAATGTACATTGAGGCACAAAAAGTGAATATAAAAAGATACAAAATGAATGCAAAGAGATGTAAAATGACTGAAAAAACTTAAAAAATGACTAGAAGTGGATAAAAAGGAGATGCAAAATGACATTAAACAACTCCAACAATTACCTTATATCGATGCAAAGACGGAAAACTAAAGCAGAGAAACACAACAGGATCATGACGAGATATAAAACTACTACGAAGAGACACAAAATGATCACAAAGGGTGATAAGAGTCGACACTAAACATTTGCAGACACAAGAGGCCCATGAGAAGATATGAAACCGCTACAAAGAGACACACAACAATCACAGAACGACCCAGAATTATTGTGAAGGGAGACAAACAATCAGAAATGGACGCAAATGGACAGAAACGACACAGAACATCTGCAGAGAGACACAAGAGGATGATTATGAAACATAAAACTGCCTTTTAGTGATGACAGCAGGGAAACCAAATTCTATCAAAGAGAGATAAAACAGGCAGAGACAACTTTCAGTCTGTGTTACTGCTGGGTTTTCATACTGCTGATGCTCTCCTGTCTGTGTGATCGGTGGTTGGATGTGATGGTTGGATGTGATGGTTGGATGTGGAAGTTGGATGTGATGGTTGATTGTGACGGTTGGATGTGGAGGTTGGATGTGACAGTTGGATGTGATGGTTGGATGTGATGGTTGAATGTGATGGTTGGATGTGATGGTTGGATGTGACGGTTGGATGTGACGGTTGGATATGATGGTTGGATAAGATGGTTGGATGTGGCGGTTTGATGATATGGTTGGATGTGATGGTTGAATGTGGCAGTTGGATGTGAGAGTTGTATGTGGCAGATAGATGTGGTGGTTGATTGTGATGGTTGGATGTGGCGGTTGGATGTAATGGGTGGATGTGGTGGTTGAATGTGGTAGTTGATGTTGACTGTTGGATGCAATGGTTGATTGTGACAGTTGGATGTGGAGGTTGGATGTGACAATTGGATGTGACGGTTAGATTAGATGGTTGGATGTGGCAGTTGGATGTGATGGTTGGATAAGATGGTTGGATGTGACAGTTGGATGAGATGGTTGGATGTGATGGTTGGATAAGATGGTTGGCTGTGGCGGTTTGATGATATGGTTGGATGTGGTGGTTGAATGTGACGGCTTGATGTGGCGGTTGGATGTGAGAGTTGTATGTGGCAGATAGATGTGGTGGTTGATTGTGATGGTTGGATGTGGCGGTTGGATAAGATGGTTGGATGAGGCAGTTAGATGCGATGGTTGAATGTGGTGGTTGGATGTGGTGGTTGTATGTGGTGGTTGATTGTGACGGTTGGATGTGACGCTTAGATGAGATGGTTGATGTGACAGTTGGATGAGATGGTTGGATGTGATGGTTGGATGTGATGGTTGGATGTGACGTTAGATGCAATGGTTGAATGAGGTGGTTGGATATGATGGTTGTATGTGGTGGTTGGATGTGATGGTTGGATGTGGTGGTTGTATGTGGTGGTTGTATGTGATGTTTGGATGTGGAGGTTGGATGTGGAGGTTGGATTTGGTGGTTAAATGAGATGGTTGGATGTGGTGGTTGGATGTGATGGTTGGATTTGGTGGTTGGATGTGATGGTTGGATAAGATGGTTGGATGTGGCGGTTGGATGTAATGGGTGGATGTGGTGGTTGAATGTGGTAGTTGATGTTGGCTGTTGGATGCAATGGTTGATTGTGACAGTTGGATGTGGAGGTTGGATGTGACAGTTGGATGAGATGGTTGAATGTGAAGGTTGGATGTGGTGGTTGGATGCAATGGTTGATTGTGACAGTTGGATGTGGAGGTTGGGTGTGATGTTAGATTAGATGGTTGAATGTGAAGGTTGGATGTGGAGGTTGGATGTGATGGTTGGATGCAATGGTTGATTGTGACAGTTGGATGTGGAGGTTGGATGTGACAGTTAGATTAGATGGTTGAATGAGGTGGTTGGATGTGATGGTTGGATGCAATGGTTGATTGTGACAGTTGGATGTGGAGGTTGGATGTGACGGTTGGATGAGGTGGTTGGATGTGATGGTTGGATGTTGTGGTTGATTGTAACAGTTGGATGTTGTGGTTGGATGTTCTCTGTGTTGGACTCGTGTTCTGGTGTCAGCAGGGATGATGATCACAGTTAAAGTCCTGCTTCCTGCCTGCTCTGAACTCAGCGCTGCCAGTGAGCCATCAAAGCGTAATGCTGGTTCTACTCCGGATGATGTCGGCTCTGTGGCTGCGTTCATGAATGTTTGATCGAGTCGGGGATGATCTTCAGCACTGTGGGCGTCCTCCTCTCCTCCCTCTGGTTTCTACTCACCACATTCTGACTACTCTTCTGTCAGCCAAATCTTCATTTTTATCATCTCACATCGTCCCGGCTGTCGACTCCGCTGTCAGACTTCACTTCTGACTTTAACAGAAGCCGGTGCGTAGATTTTAGTTTCCTCTGATGTCCGACGCTGCTGGTACAACTCTGGTGTCTTTACAGCAGCTGCCTGTCAAATGGAGGAACTTTAAAACTGAGCTCTGTGTGCCAATCCAGATTACAGCATTCATTCAGCGCATTATTTTTAAGAAAACTTGCTTGACAGGGGCCTCCTGGGGCCAGAGCCTCTGTCTGAAGGCACTGTTGACTTTTCCACAACTGCAAGACAACAAAAAGACTAAAAAAAGAGACCAACCAACCAGAAATGGATGCAAGCTGACCACAAAGAGACACAAAACCACTGTAAAGAGACAGAAAGTGAGGGCGAAGGTTGGGAAAAAAGACACAAAAGTTTGGGGTGTTTTTCTCTGTGCAGTGTTGAAAATAATCTGTAAAATAATAATAATAAATAATCTGACAGAGCGTGGGGAGGAATAACTTACACAGGCTGTATCAACCTCAAGTCCATACATTATACATTATATACACTTAATATATTTTTTTAATTTATCATTATTGCTTGCTACTTCTAATACTCCGATGGTGTGGCGTGTGTTGTTTTTTTCTTAAAATTTTCTTTATATTTTTTTATATTTCTTATTTAATATTCTGTCTTTCATCTCTCTTTTTAATGATGTACTGTACTGTGTGCTTCTTAAATCTAAATTTCCTGGAGGGCACTGCCTGAAAGGATCAATAAAGATCTATCTGTCTATCTATCTACCTACCTACCTACCTACCTATCTACCTACCAACCAACCAACCAACCAACCAACCACCCAACCAACCAACCAACCAACCACACACACACAACCACACACACACACACACACACAACCACACAACCACACACACACACACACAACCACACACACACAACCACACACACACACACACACCCCCACACACACACACACAACCACACACACGCACACACGCACACAACCACACACACACACAATCACACACACACACAACCACACAACCACACACACACACACACACACACACACACACACACACACACACACACACACACACACACACACACACAACCACACACACACACACACAACCACACAACCACACAACCAACCAATCACAATATAAAAAAATAAAAAAGAATGCTGAACATCGGCAGCACCTTCGCCATACCACGGTTCACTTTTGTCACTGTATCGCAGATTTTTAAATTGTATATATCTAATGTTGTATCATGGATTAAGGAGAACATCAAATCGACATACAATACGTAGCGTACAGAGGGATGAGTAGAGAAAGACTCGCACGTATGGAAAATGCAGCTACGGCCACTTCTGCTTCAGCTAGTTTGTCCACGTGAGATCGTACACGGCACGCTATTGGCTGATGGATGGGAGGCGACCAACCAGAGCGCTGAGTTCTGTATCCTGGGTGATGATTGGCTCAGCAACCGTAGCATCAGTCTCCTCCATCCCTCATGTATAGCAGTGTTCAGCATCTGGCCTTGTCCATTTCACATCGACGTCTGATCGCTGTGCGTAGTGTTTCGCAAAAAAATTAAATTTATTTCAAGCCCTACGATGTCATCCAAACGTTCTGCACCTTCTAAGGCTTCTGGCATCAAACCCAGGCATGGGGAGGGTTTATAAAGCCTTAAAAATATATATAAATAATAGAATAAATATAAGGCTACCTACTGCCGGGGTTTCTGGAAACTAATCCCCACGACAGACAAGGGTCCACTGTATTATAACGTTTTAAAAAAAAACGCAAAAGCTGTGAAAACATCAGTGAATATCTGTAAAATAATTGTATTTCTAGCTGATTAAATACAATAAAACAGAAAAAATTTAAGGTGACAGTTTCACAGTTGTGAAAATACAGATTTTTTTCTTTCACAGTCAATGTGTAAATCAATACTTCTTTCTGTGGTTGTAATAGATATTATCTGTAACTTAACAGTTAACATCATTTACCATTTTCAATCCTTAATATACATATTTTTAAATACATTCTCTTCTTTTAATTATCTATAATTTACAAAACAGTTACAATCTGTATAATTATTGTAATGTGAAACAACAGTTTATTAAAAAATATATTTTTTTCAATCTTTAACGTGGAAAATTTTTCTTTCAAATAATGTAAAATATCTGTAAAATAACAGTATTTTTGCTTATTTAAATACAGTTAATACAAGTTAATGTTACTTTCAGATGCAGTAAAATAACTAATTATTGTTTGTATGAATACAGATTTTTAATGTCGGCATTTTTTTTTACAGTTTTGGCCTGCATTTATTTATTTATTTATTTACAGTTAACATGTAAATTTGGGCTTTTTTCTGTGATTTAACTAGATATAATGTGTAATTTACCAAAATGTGGAATATCTGTAAAATAACAGTAAATTCTTCAGTAATTACTGTTAAAAATTCAAAGCTGAAGTGGAGCTTTTAGATCTGTCCTGCATGTCCTCACATTTTCCCCCAAGAGGACGCAGAAATGAAATTTTAATCGCACTTACTCGACTGTTAGATGTGGAAGTTGGAGGAATCCTCGAGGGCCTGGTTTCTGAAGATATAAAGTGTTTTCTGAAGACATAAACTGTCCGCTGTGTGGTGAAGCAGCCGTTTGTGTATCCTCCTCGTATTCCGGTGTGTGTGTGTGGTGTGAATCGGTCAGACCTGCTTTCTGTTGCCCCACTTTATATTTTTAGCCAGATGAAATGTGCCTCAGTGTCCACACTGACTCCTTCTTCTGCTTTCATTGTTCCTCTCGTCCCACTTTCAAGTGTAAAAGCTTCACTTTGCGTCTTTATTTTGTCGTGACGTGGGAGGTTAGATAGCTGACAGCGCCTCCACTCTGATCGCTTTTCCGCTGCGATCACGCCACCAGCTGAAGGATCGTTTGTTGTCGAGCGCTGCCTTTGTCTTGGACTGACAAACGGATTCAAACAGATGTCGGAGAAGAAGTTGTTTCTTGTGTCTCAGACTGTCAGAGACTGGAGAACTCATTAGTGTCCCAGTGAGGAGAAATGTGATTTCCATCTAAAATCACAGCTCATGCTCTGTCTGTAGTTTGCATTTCTGTTGTCCTGATATTCTGTCTGACAATAAACCAGAAGAGTTGACACAAGCTGAGAAAGGAGACGTAAAATCTTTGTAAAGAGACACAAAAGAATACAAAGAGACACTAAAAGACCACAAAGAGACACAACATAACCGCAAAGCGACACAAAAAACTACAAGGACACACAAAGAGACTGTACATTACTGCAAAAAAGACACAAACAGACTACAAAGAGACACACAATGTCTGCAAAGAGACAAAAAAGACTGCAAATAGACAAAAAGACTGCAAAGAGACTCTAAATTACTGCAAAAAAGACACTAAAAGACTACAAAGAGACAAAACATAACCGCAAAGCAACACAAAAAACTACAGACACACAAACAGACTACAGAGAGACACACAATGTCTGCAAAGAGACAAAAAAGACTGCAAATAGACAAAAAGACTGCAAAGAGACTCTAAATTACTGCAAAAAAAGATACAAAAAGACTACAGAGAGACAGAAATCCATATTACAAAGGCACAACACAACCAGAAATGGATTCTAACTCACTATCAAGAGACATCCAAAGTGACACAAAAGACTGCAAAGACACACAAAACAACCTCAAAAAGACACAAAACAACATCAAAGAGACACAAACCCTCTGCAAATAGACACAACACAACCAGAAATGGATTTAAACTGACCACAAAAAGACAAAAAGATTGTACAGCGACACGAAACCACCGGACGGAGACACAAATCCACGTCGAAGAGACACAAATTGACTGCAAAGAGACAAAAAAGACTGCAAATAGAAAAAAAGACTACAAAGAGATTCTAAATTACTGCAAAAAAGATACAAAAAGACTACAGAGAGACACAAATCCATATTACAAAGGCACAACACAACCAGAAATGGATTCTAACTCACTATCAAGAGACACTAAACAACTGTAAAGTGACACAAAAGACTGCAAAGACACTCAAAACAAACTCAAGAAGACACAAAACAACATCAAAGAGACATAAACTCTCTGCAAATAAACACAACACAACCAGAAATGGATTTAAAGTGACCACAAAGAGACAAAGAGACTGTAGAGCGACGCGAAACCACCGGACGGAGACACAAGTCCACGTCGAAGACACACAAATTGACTGCAAAGAGACAAAAAAGACTGCAAATAGAAAAAAAGACTGCAAAGAGATTCTAAATTACTTCAAAAAGACTACAGAGACACACAAATCCACATTACAAAGGCACAACACAACCAGAAATGGATTCTAACTCACTATCAAGAGACACTAAACAACTGTAAAGTGACACAAAAGACTGCAAAGACACTCAAAACAACCTCAAAAAGACACAAAACAACATCAAAGAGACACAAATCCTCTGCAAATAGACACAACACAACCAGAAGTGGATTTAAACTGACCACAAAGAGACAAAGAGACTGTACAGCGACACGAAACCACCGGACGGAGACACAAATCCACGTCGAAGACACACAAATTGACTGCAAAGAGACAAAAAAGACTGCAAATAGAAAAAAAGACTGCAAAGAGATTCTAAATTACTGCAAAAAAGATACAAAAAGACTACAGAGAGACACAAATCCATATTACAAAGGCACAACACAACCAGAAATGGATTCTAACTCACTATAAAGAGACACTAAACAACTGTAAAGTGACACAAAAGACCGCAAAGACACTCAAAACAACCTCAAAAAGACACAAAACAACATCAAAGAGACACAAATCCTCTGCAAATAGACACAACACAACCAGAAATGGATTCTAACTCACTATCAAGAGACACTAAACAACTGTAAAGTGACACAAAAGACTGCAAAGACACTCAAAACAAACTCAAGAAGACACAAAACAACATCAGAGAGACACAAACCCTCTGCAAATAGACACAACACAACGAGAACTGGATTTAAACTGACCACAAAAAGACTGTACAGCGACACAAAACCACCGGACGGAGACACAAATCCACATCAAAGAGACACAAAACAGCGTCAAAGAGACACAAATCCGCTGCAAATAGGCACAATACAACCAGAAATGGGTTTAAACTGACAAAATGACTGCAAGGAGACTCCAAAAGACTGTAATAAGACAAACAAGGCTGTAAAGAGACCTAAATCTACTCCAAAGAGACTCAAAAACACTGCAAGAGACAAAAGGACACAAAAAGACTGAAAAGACAGCAAAGAGACAGAAAACGTATCAAAGAGGTACGACACAACCAGAAATGGATTCTGACTGACCACAAGGAGACGCTAAACAACTGCAAAGTGACATAAAATCACTGCAAAGAAACACAAAACAACTTCAAAGAGACACAAATCATCTGCAAATAGACACAACACAACAAGAAATGGATTTAAAGTGACCACAGAGACACAATAAAGACTGTACAGCGACACAAAACCACCTGAAAGAGACAAAAAATGACCTGAAAGAGACAAAAAACTGCACATAAAGACTGCAAAGATACAAATTTGTAAAGTGACACCAATGGCTGGAGACAAAGTGGCCACAAAGTGAAACAAAAGCACCATAAAAGGAGGCGACGAAGCAAAGATACACAGAATTAACGAGAATTTTGAACCTGAGCTCGTTAGTTTACTCTGACAGAAAATGAGAAACCAAAAGAGGCGACACAAGCTGAGATTTTAGATACAAATCATATTTTATTTTGCATTTGAATCCGTTTGTGGTGCGATATAGGCACAACAACTGTGTGGTTCAGTTTAGAAAAACATACGCTGTGTTAGACACTCTTGTTTGGTTAGTTGAAAATGCAGTTGAGGGATGTGATTTTGTGGAAACCGGTTGGGACATTATTCCATTTTGTGTCCCACCTTGATCAATACAACCACAGGCAGATGAAAAGAGAACTCAGAAATGTCTTCAGTGCAGTGTGACACAGTTAGAGTGACACAAATCACAAATAAAGAAGTGTAAGTAGAAATTGTTACACGTCTTATACTCCAGCTGAAACGTAACCTGCAGGTCTGTCAGCAGAAGCCGTCAAACAGAGCGTCTGCTGTTCTGTAGTAGCTGTTAAATGAGCCGTTTTCTCCCGTTACTGTTGTTGGATGTGAAGCAGCGACAGCAGGAATCCACTCGTCGTCTCTCCTCCCTTCAGACTTGTTAAAAACTGGAGGTGGAGTCCTCGGAGAGCTGAGAGCTGCAGCTTTATCTGCCCACGACAGACGAGCCGAGTCTGACCTGCTGTGTTTGTTATCAGGTGAAACTTTAAAGATCCTCAGGAGACGGGAGATCTTTATCCCTCCTGTTACTGCTGTTACTGTCACTGCCTGTTGAACCTCACACTACAGGATAAACATTAAATAAATCACAGACAGCATAAATCTGTATAAGTGCTAATATTTATTGTCCAAAATGCAAATGATAGGAAAAAATCCTATTTGTCATTTTGAGGATCTAATATACTACATTATTTATCCCATTGCACAAAAGAGCCTGATAGTACCAGGGGTGTCAAATCACAAGGGGTAAAGGTTGTTCATCACCCACAGAAGATCAGAAATAGGGAAATGACTAAAACGAACAACAAAACAGTTAATAAAAATAAAAGGAGTTAGTTCGCTCTCACCAGGCGTACCTCCAGGTCTTTTCAACTACATCTAAAATTAACAATTAATTAAATAATTAAATATTTCTAATGCAGAAGACATTTTTAATTACATAATTTAAAAATCACAATTAAAAATTAAAAGTTTTGTGGCATCATTTAATACAGAAACATTACAGCTAACCAAGAGTACAGAAATTATGGCTAACTAACTGCATTTTATTCATGTTAAGCTAATTATATTCTGCTATATTAGCCTTCTGTAGCACTAGCTAACTAGCTGAGCTTGGGTTAAGCTAATAATTGTCTGCTGTATTAGCTTGCTGTAGCATTAGCTAACAAGCTGACTTAATGTTAAGCTAATATTGTTGTGCTATATTAGCTTGCTGTAGCATTTGCTAACTAGCTAACTTTATGTTAAGCTGTAGCATTCACTAAGTAGCTGACTTTCGTTTAAGCTAATAATGATCTGCTACACTACCTTGCTGTAGCACTAGCTAAGTAGCTGACTTTATGCAAAGTTAGTAATGGTCTGCTATATTAGCTTGCTGTAGCATTAGCTAACTGGCTGACTTAATGTTAAGCTAATATTTTTGTGCTATATTAGCTTGATGTAGCATTAGCTAATATAGCTAACTTAATGTTAAGCTGTAGCGTTATCTAACTAGCTGACTTTTAAAAAAAAAAACTAATAATGATCTATAGCTTGCTGTTGCACTAGCTAATTAGCTGACTTTATGTTAAGCTCATAATGTTATGTTAGTTTGCTATCTAACTTAAACCAATGGCATTAACATTACTTGTTATTTTCTATTGGATAAATTTGATTTAAATGCATGTTATCAGTTAAATTAAAGCAACTTTGGTCCAACTTCTCCTATTTCAGTGTGGAACAGGTGGTGAAAGCAGATGAAGGTTAAAAGTTAGAAGCAACAACTTCAGCTTGTCTTTGAGAGACTTAAATTAACGGTTAAGGATGTTTGCACTTATTCTGAAGAACATTAACATGTGTTTCTCTCTGCTGGACAGCCAAATTAAATTAACTTTTTGTATTTTGTCTCTTAGAGACAGTTAGAAGTTCTGCTTGGACTAAAATCCACATTATGATTCACTGAAGTTTTATTATTACAGCTGTACAGTAAGATGCAGTAAGATGGTTTTTATTTAGTTATTGTTTTGGAACAAAACGTTAGACTCTTTCATTGAATTCTTACCTTTGATATTTTCTTCCTTATTCTTCAAAAAGAATGAATTAAAAAGTCCTACATTCTTTTTCTGCTCTGCTGTAGGCAGGAAAATTAGAGTGGAATTTTTCCTCATGTATGGCATCATATATATATTTATGTTAGTTATATTTTTAATCATCTTTATCCATTCAGTCATTGATCAGTTTTCCTCTCCCAATCCAGAAGCAGGTTGTTTATTTATTAAGGCTGCAGCTAAGGATTATCTTCATCCTTCCTCAGTTGTTTAGTTCATGCAGTGATAGTATCTAAATATTCAATTTACTCCAATGTGAGACAAGAAGAAGCAAAACAAACTCTCATCTGAGGAGCTGCAGCCATCAAATGTTTGAGATGCTTGTTTGGACGATGAAACGGATGAAGTCTGTCGATCAGCTCATAGATTTATCAAAAGAGAAACTTCTGTTAATAAGACATGACAACCGCAGTGCTGTGTTCACTGGAGATCCGTCGCTCCACTGACAGTCTCATGAATAGTGAGTGATTGCATGATTTTTTAAAATTAAACCCCTCAGATGGAACCTTTTGTTGCTTTAACCACCGTGTTTTTGAGGATCAGAGTTCACGGTTTGTAATTTCCTGAATAAAATGTGCAGAATAAAATCCACTGATCAGCGCAGATTCATCAGTGACTTGTAATTATAGCCATCAACTGCATCATCAAACCTGGATGTCTTCTAAAAGGTGGGACCTCAGGATGCAAATTATCAAGTAATTTCTTAGCCAATAATCAGCAACATCATCAATTGACAAACAAAACAAACATCTGTATTTTTATGAATAGCAATTCATTCTTTTTACAATATTTGATGATAAAATTAACATTTCTACTGTATTTAAATCAGCAAAAATGGAAAGAAAAAGAAAAATTAAATATATTAAAGATTGAAAATGGTAAATAATTTAGATGTTATTTGATAGATTTTTAACTATTTTAAGTTACAACAAAAACTAATAAAGTCACAGAACAAAGTCATTGATTTACACGTTAACCGTAAAGAAGCAGCTAAAACTGAAAGTAACTCATCAAAAATTTGTACTTTAACAAATAGTAATAATTCATTATTTTACCAAATTTGATCATAAAATTACACAACTTTTACTATATTTCAATCAGCAAAAGAAAGCATTACTTTAAAGCTATTTACCGTCATGTAAAAGTGTAATTTTCTACATTTTCCCTGTCTTTTAAGTTACAGACAATAAAGTAAAGTCACAGAAAAATAGCATCAATTTCCATGTTAACTGTAAAAGTAAAAAACTGTGCTTTTGCAACATCTGACCTTGAAATTACGCTTTTTTTATTGCATTTAAAGCAGCAAAAAAAAATAATTATTTTACATATATTTTATGTTATTTAGAAGAAAAACTTTTATATTAAGGACTGAAACTGTTATTTCACAGATTTTCCCAGTTTTTGTTAAATTACAGATAAAAAGTAGAACAACAGAAAAAATACATGTTAAATGTAATAAAAACAGACCAAACTGTAAATAATGTCCACATGAAAAATCTGCATTTTCTTACAAATGTTAATTTGTTCTTTTATAATGATTGCCTTAAAAGTTTCACTGCCTTTTTTTTATTGTACTTAAATATACAAAAAGTGTTTTTTTTACATTTGCAATTATGTGAGGAAAAATATATTTACACTGTAAAAAAATGAATGTTAACTGTGATTTTAAAAACATATACTGTTGTTTTATATCTTTTTTCCTTGTTTCGTTAAAATACTACAGAATCCCTAAACGGCCATAGTCCGACATATTTTTTTCGCACCGTTGACTCGAGAAATCGAGATAATTCTCCTCTGTTTTCTCGTTATAACGAGATAATATTGTCGCTATCATGAGATAACAAAATCTGTTATGTTGTGATAATGACAAAATTATCTCATTATAATGAGAAAATTTTCCGGTGAGGTACAAAGCAAAACCAACCTGCCAGACCACTGTTAATGACAATAACTTGTATCTGCAGACTTGCAAAAGTACAAACAAACACATGAACAGGCTTAACTGACCTCATTAGAGAGTGTATCTGCAGTAGAGCAGTCCAGGCCTGGCTTCAGTCGGTAGTGTGCAGCGGCAGCAGAGCACCTTCTGGTCTGGCGGGTTGGTTTTGCTTTGTACCTCACCGGAAAATTTTCTCGCTATAATGAGAAAACTATTTTTGTTTTCTCTTTATAATGAAATAATTTTATCGTTATCACAACATAACAGATTTTGTTATCTCGTGATAACGACAAAATTATCTCGTTATACCGAGAAAACGGAGCGAAAAAATATAAGTTGGACCATGGCCGCTTAGGGCTTCCGTAAAATACAGATGAAATCTAGTGAAACAAAATAACAACTAATTTACATGTTGACTGAAAAAAATATAAATTTCTTCTGTTACAATGTGTGACTGTGAAAGTGCGCAGTTTTATTGTGTTCAAATCAGCAAAAATCTAATTGTTTTTCAGATATATATCATTGTTTTTTTCTATTTTTGCTTTTAGGACGTTTTTGATCATTACAGTATTCGACTGTTTTTGAACATATTTTTTTTCTTGCACCCTTCCTGCTAGATTTTCACATTTTTTTTCCAGGACCAAATCTTCAGTTGTATTCATCCAAACTGTAAAAGAAATGTTTTATAGTGAAAGTTGTCTTGAACATATGGTGTCCCATGTGTTCTCCTGTTTAACTTGTCCAGCTCTGACTGGTCCCAAACAATGACTAAAAACAGTGACTTGTGTTGTGTGGGATCTGAGCTGGCACCTCTTCTGTGTTATAATCATTTCTTTTAGAGCAAACTACTCGGACGGTGTTGCTGAGAAAACTGTGGCTGCTGACGGTTTGTGTGCATCATCAGGACCTTTGCTTTGTTTCCACGTCAGACTGCTGTGAGCCTGCAGGAGGTTTCCGTCTCCTCTCTGAGTCAGTGCAGCTCGCAGACACAAACTTTTTAAAACTCGTCCAGCAGGGGGGTTCGCAGGGTTTCCTCTCACGCTCCATGTTGGACATCTTTACAGCTGATTCAGACGATTTTTAAAGCGGCCAATTAAAGCGTCTTTAATTAGAGCGTGTTGAGGAGCTCCAGCCTGAACGCCATCTGTCTGCGAACACGACGACGGAGAGCCGCCGTTGGACAAAACACTTCGACTGCATGCAGCTTCTCAGCAGCTCGCCGCTAAATTAGGTCTTCACCAGTCTGTCGGGCCCATCTCATGTCCTGAATGTGAAGAATAAAAACACAGATTTGCTTTTTTTCTGCAGTTTACAGTTTGTTTAAATGTAAAACAAGTTGCTCAATAACCAAAACTAAAGCCTATATTATTACAACTGCAGCTCTCAGAATTATAAGCAAATCTGAAGCTGCAAATATGTGAAATTAAAACGTTCCTAAGCTGTTGTTTTGCAAGTGTTGCCTTACAGCTTTCTTCTAATTCTGTCACAACTGAGTGCACAATTTGGATGCAGCAACAACAGGAAGTAGATTAATTTCCAGGTTGGAAACTAATTAACACCAAGCAGTTTCTAGGTATTTTTTTGCTCCTGTCACATTTTTACTCAATGTGGGTTCATTTTTTATAACAATAAAAAGTCCTGCACCTCTATGGAAACAACATAACCATGATTAGAAGCAGAGAGAACTCATAAATGTCTTCTGACAAAGTTAGTTCTTTGTTTACTGCACAAAAATGTTGTCTCCTCATACCATAGATATTTAGCTATTTTCATTTTTTCCCACTCTACTCTGCTCATCAGCTGTACAAAGATGCTTCACCATACTGAATGTATCCTCTAACTACTCGCTCCTCTGTGTACCGTTTTTGGGCCGTGCTGCATTTATTATATTGATCCAGTATGTTTAATTTTTCTCTCAGTCTCTCTTGTCGTCTCCTCTCTACTTTGTGAAAACACTGCCTGCAGTTCACCTGAAAACTCTCTGCTGGTCACAGCTGAGTCAGTCATGGAGAATCAGCTGCACTCTTTTTTTACAGAATCTTATTAGTGCAAATGATTTGATTTTGGCATTTTTTTAAACATCAAAATTTAAACTTTAAACTTAGATTTTGTTAATTTTCTTGATGGAATGGCACATTACTGATGATGCATTTAATGACCGTCAGAAAGTTGAAAATCCGACGATACTTTATGCTTTTAGTTTCTGGCAAGACAAAGCCTGTCTTTCAAACCTACCAGTGGGTTTTGGCATCGCTGTGTATTTAGTTGAGCTGCAATGATTATTAAATTAATTGCCAACTATTCAATTTTAATAATCGATTTGAGAGGTTTTTTTAAAAAGGGAAAAACAGTCTAAATTCTGTGACTGCAGCTTCTGAAATGTAAATATTTTGTGGTTTCTCTCCTCCTCTGTGACAGTAAACTGAAAATCTTTGGACAAAACAAGACTTTTGAGGGAACACTGATCCACATTTTTCACTATTTTCCAAACAACTAATCGATTAAACCAGAAAATAATCAACAATAAAAATAATCATTAGCTGCAGCCCAAGTATCTTTATCCAGTATTTTCATGCAGATAAACAGGTGAACTCATAATGAAGAAGTGAGTTTGTAACTCTGCTGCTTTGATGGAACTGTAAATGGGAAAGTTATTTTTCTCTGTACTTTGCTGCTTTTATTTGAGATTGTGACTGTCTGTGTGTCCTGCAGGTGGACCGGACCGAGGTGATCCGGAGCTGTGTGAACCCCACCTACTCGAAAGTCTTCACCCTGGACTTCTACTTCGAGGAGGTGCAGCGTCTGCGCTTCGAGCTGTACGACATCAACAGCAGCCACAACGGCCTGAAGGAGGCCACCTTCCTGGGATCGGTGGAGTGCACACTGGGGCAGGTGAGTCGAATCCAATCTTCTACATCTGTCAGACTGAAGGTCTCAGGAGACGCCCGGCACTCTTACAGTTTAATCTCAGGCGTCCCAACCTGCCTTACCGACAGTCTCTTACTAACCAGGACAACAACTGAAAACCTGAGAAAGTGTTCACATATCCAATAGGCAACATGAAACAAAGATAAATTCATATGAATTTTCTTCATTTTTCATGTGACTCTGTACATCAACTGTAGAAAGATGTCTTCTAACACCTTGCAAAAATTCCTCTGTGCAGAAAAAACCCTGTTCTCAAGACTTTCCTTGGTTTGCTGGCTCACTATTGCTGCTGTATTAATGCATTATACATGTTTTTAAATCTCTTATATGATCTCAGACTCTCCCAACAGAGCTGCTACATTCGCTGCCCTTGGTAGACTAATTCAGGAAATTCCCCTACAGATAGTGTTCAGAGTGTAATGAATCACCAGTGTGGTCTGTCAGGTTTGTTGTTAGGTTTGTTGATATTAGCATACAGGGCTAACTGTTGGTTTTTCTACAGGTGAATAATTCATGAAAACCCCAAAGGATTGTAATAAAACACTTCACTGCTGTAAAGGTTTCCAGAATCATCTCTGTGAGCCATCTGAGAGAAAGAATGCTCCATCTACTAAATAATGAAAAAGATATTTTTCAAAAGTTTTCAAAGCTGTGCCTCTGTTTCCAAATTAAAATAAACTACTTGTATAGAAAACAGGGACTCCAGAATCTATGAGGATTCTTAAAATATAATCAGAACAACAGTAAGCATTATTGGTTCATTAACTTGTAGAAAATCCAGCTGCTAAGTAGATTAATCCACTTGATGGTACATAAATAAGTGGAGGGAATATGGCACATATGCATAGAACAGGCCATCCTCAAAAACTGAGTGACCAAGAAAGAAAGACACGAGTGAGGGAGGCCACCAAGACACCTATGACTCCTCTGAAGGAGTTACAAGCTTCATCGGCTAAGATTGAGGAGACTGTGGATACAGCAACTGTTTGCTGTTCTTCACATCATCACAAACACAGCATCCCTGTTTTGAAGCATGGTGGTGGCAGCATCATAATATGAAGCATGGTGGTGGCAGCATCATGATGTGAAGCTTGGTGGTGGCAGCATCATGATGTGAAGCATGGTGGTGGCAGCATCATAATGTGAAGCATGGTGGTGGCAGCATCATGATGTGAAGCATGGTGTGGCAGCATCATGATGTGAAGCATGGTGGTGGCAGCATCATGATGTGAAGCATGGCGGTGGCAGCATCATAATGTGAAGCATGGTGGTGGCAGCAGCATGAATTGAAGCACTGTGGTAGCAGCATCATGGTGTGAAGCATGGTGGAGGCAGCATCATGACGTGAAGCATGGTGGTGGCAGCATCATGATGTGAAGCACGGTGGTGGCAGCATCATGACTTGAAGCATGGTGGTGGCAGCATCATGATGTGAAGCATGGTGGTGACAGCATCATGAATTGAAGCACTGTGGTAGCAACATCATGGTGTGAAGCATGGTGGAGGCAGCATCATGATGTGAAGCACGGTGGTGGCAGCATCATGACTTGAAGCATGGTGGTGGCAGCATCATGATGTGAAGCATGGTGGTGGCAGCATCATAATGTGAAGCATGGTGGTGGCAGCATCTTGACTTGAAGCATGGTTTTGGCAGCATCATGATATTAAGCATGGTGGCAGCAGCATCATAACGTGAAGCATGGTGTCAGCATCATGATGTGAAGCATGGTGGTGGCAGCATCATAATGTGAAGCATGGTGGTGGCAGCATCATAATGTGAAGCATGGTGGTGGCAGCATCATGATGTGAAGCATGGTGGTGGCAGCATCATAATGTGAAGCATGGTGGTGGCAGCATCATAATGTGAAGCATGGTGGTGGCAGCATCATAATGTGAAGCATGGTGGTGGCAGCATCATGATGTGAAGCATGGTGGTGGCAGCATCATGATGTGAAGCATGGTGGTGGCAGCATCATAATGTGAAGCATGGTGGTGGCAGCATCATGATGTGAAGCATGGTGGTGGCAGCATCATGACTTGAAGCATGGTGGTGGCAGCATCATGACTTGAAGCATGGTGGTGGCAGCATCATGACTTGAAGCATGGTGGTGGCAGCATCATGACGTGAAGCATGGTGGTAGCAGACAACAGCTGAAGCATACAGCCAAAGCTATTCAGAAATGGATAACAAGGGGAATGTTCTGGAATGGCTGAGTCAGAGTCCAGACCTCAATCCAACTGAGAATTTATGGCTGGACTTGAAAAGTGCTGTCCAATCCATGTGTGACCTCACAGAGCTTGAGCAGTTTTACAAAAAAGAATGGGGACTAATTACAGCGTCCAGATGTTCAAGGCTGATTGAGACCTCAACGCTGTAACTGCAACCAGAGGAGCATCGACTTGAAGGGGCTTAATACACATGCTAAACACGTCATTAAGCATTTTAATGAAAAACACAAAAATAGAATATTAGCAAAGCAAAATTAGTGTTTCAGATCTGCTGCAACTCCCAAATAGTTTATATGTCATTTAATTAACAGCTAATTTAAGTGAAGGTCATATTTAGCTGCTGTTTTTATTTTCTCGTGCTGTGAAAATAATTTTCCACGGAGCCGACAAATACCTGAGAGACTAAATCCAGTAAACAAGTTCAAGAGTAAATGAGCTGCAGTGTCACAAAACTGAAGGCTGTGACTGAGATCTGTCAGAGTGTGTGTGAGGAAGGTTGTTACCATTGTTGCGGGGACATGACTCTGATATTACACTCATTTTATGGGGACAAGATGGAAATCCACATAATATAAACGATTAAATTTAAGATGAGCATGTTTTAAGGTCGGAGTAAATCTCATGGGGATTAATGAACATCAGTGTTGTGTAATCAGAAGTCATGGAAACACAGCTGTGTGTGTGTGTGTGTGTGTGTGTTTGTGTGTGTGTGTTTTACAGGTAAACAACATGAAGCTGTCAATCATTAGACTCGTCTGAGCTGAAAGTTTAAACAGCCGTTTTGTGACCCTGAAAATCTTCTGAAGCTTCTTCTAATCAGAAAAACATCGAGGACCTTTCCTTCTTGCCTCTACGTTCGAGCCGGAAAGCTAATTGCCGATGTGTTTTTCTTGTCAGAGTGTTTCTCAGAACATCAGAGGCTCCATTACAGCTGCACAGATAGCAAACAATAGGACACAATCAGCCTCTTCTGTCCGTGTGGATTCTATGTTTTTGTCACTGTAGCTGTACAATACCCGGCTGATGCTCACTCTGACTATATCCATAACAAAGACGAGTTAAAAACGGACATTATAAAGCTAAAATCTGTCATTCTGAGTCATTAAATGTGTTTTCAAGGTTCTTAAATCAGACCTTTTCCTTTTGGAGTTTGATGCAAATGTGAATAGCTGAATACAGATAATGTCTCTGTGAAAATCAGCTGCAGACTACAAGAATGGATTGCAGGGGAAAGCTTAACGAGCACACAGAAAAAACTTAAGCAAGGTAATTAATAAGCTGATTTAATATTCATGAATATTTAATTCTTGGACAAACAGGTTTAGGAGAGAATCAGCCTCATAGCTTCGTCTCAGTGGGACAATAAATAGATAAATAGCCAGTGCAGCCTGTGGAGCTAGACAATAAAAACATACAGTGGGTATGTAGAACTTGCTTCATAGTGCCGGCCTCAGGTTTCTGTACTGTTTGGAAAACTCCTGCTGCTTATGTGTCTTTTATCCTCCTGTAAGTCGTTTCTGGACCAGCTACTTAACTCTCTAAATAACACGGGAAGCAAAAAAACTGCATGCCATGTCCAGAACCACTACACCTTAAATCTAAAACTTGTCCTAAATGGCTTGGAAATTGTCCTATAACTTACGGTTTGTGCAAAATTACCCAAAGTTTTGCAGCATTACTTAAATTGTTGTTCAAAAAAGTTTGACGGACTTGTCTAAAATTACAAAATAAATGTCTGAAATTACTGTAATTTAGTTTAAAATAGGTTTAAAAATTGTCCCAAAATGAAAATTTGACCAAAATTAGTGAAGAGTTCAACATAACTTGAAACTTCATGTCTTCAAATTACCAAGTTCTGTCAAAAATGATGCAAAATTTGTTGAAAATGACAAAAAAAGGTCCCAAAATGACAGACCTGTCCACAGTTACTCACACTTTGCTCAAAATGAGACAAACTTTTTCAAAAATGTATTCAAAATTACTCAAAAAATGTTCATATTGACTCAAAACATTTCTAAAATTTCACAAAAATTATTTGAAATTTGTTTAAAATGACTATAACTAAATAACTTGTCCAACATGGCAAAAACATAAGAAGAATTTGTCCAAAAATACTCTGTTTGCTTAAAATTGACTTTTGAAATGAACTTTTTCAAAATGACTCAAATTTTTTCTGAAGAGCTAAAATGTAGACAAAATAACAAAGATTATTCTTAAATGTCTGTAATGACAAAAACTTTACCAAAATATTTTGAAACTTGTCCAAAACTACTTAAAAGTTGTATGAAATGAGTTAAAAATTGTCCATAATGATGAACATTTTACCCATCTGCCTTTATTACCAAAACTGTGTGTTGCCTTCATTCCTTCTCTCTGGTGCAAAATGTATATTGATATATACACCGATCAGCCACAACATCATGACCACTGACAGGTGAAGTGAATAACACTGATCATATTGCTACTATGTGCTGTTCTGATGGAAAACCTCGGATTTTAACATCCGTGTTGATGAGACTTAGACACCCAAATAAACATTGTCCCACAACAAACACACTCCCTCATGCAAATGGAAATCCCAAATGTCACTGGCCTACCTCCACAGGAAAATGCACCCCGCCACATGGAAAAAACACCAAACAATCAGGAACATGTTGAGGAACATGGCAATGGCCCAACATGTTGATTTGACCTCCAAACTTCCTACACCCCATTCTGATCAAACATCAACAGGATGCAGTGGAACAAGTTGGATTGACAGAGGCCCCACTGCACAAGCCAGAGTACCCAAAGGATCCAGTGGCAGCGTCCTGGTTCCAGACAACATAGGACACCCTGAGAGGTTCTCTTGTCCATGTCCAATGGTTCAGAGCATTTTTGAGCACATAAGGGGACAAACACAATATTAGGCAGGTGGTCATAATGTTATGCCTGATCTTTTAAATGCAGAGAAAATGTTGGATTGCGGCTTCAGATACAGAATCTACCAACATAATCTCCTATTTCAGATCCTGCTAGTGTGAGGAGATAAAAACCTGAGATTTTGCAGAAAAGAACGTAGTTTGTTGTTGGGAGAGTTTATCAGCCTGTAATCAGGCAACAGAAACCTGCAGTTTTGTGTTGGACAGATTCTCCATCTGCTGCTCCGACTTCATTAGAAGTTTCTCATCAGGAAGCGTCTGCTGTGGATCTCCTGCAGCCACACAAACAAAGCTGGAAGACTAACAGGTGGAGCTGATGGAGAACACGAGCCAACAGTGTGATGAAACAATCCTCCCGGAAAAGCCTCCTCCTCCTCATCGTCATCTTCCTCGCCTTTGTTTCTGGCAGCGGCGTGGCTCGGCTCAGCTGCCAGCTCCTCCAACAGCCAGATGGCTGACGGAGACGCCGATGGAGGAGGATCCTGGCAGTCAGAGTTCAGCTCCAGAATGAAGTAAAACAGCTTCTTCTTTATCCTGCTGATTGGGCAGGTTTGATCTGTTTCATCGGAGCAGGAAGCCAGACGGGTTTTTTTTATCCTGCAGCTGAACACAAACAACGTTCAAGAGCAGAATTTACAACATGAAAGATGTGGAACGGGATTTAAGGGAGCGGAATGAGCAGCCAAATGTTTTAAAACCCAAACTGAGAACAAAGTCTGAGCCCTCAAACCTCTGAACATCCACTGGAGACCTGGTCGAGCTCCATCATCGAGACCAAAACATTTAAACTCTGTCAATATGGAGCTGCTGCACAATGCCACCATCACCAGAGTGGAATTCAGTCACATTTACCAGCATTAGTATGACGACCTCCATCCATCCATCCATCCATCTATACACCGCTTAATCCTCTGTAGGGTCGCGGTGAGGCTGGAGCCTATCCCAGCCAACTCAGGCGAAGGAAAGGGACACCCTGCACAGGATGCCAGCCTATCACAGGGCTACATATAGAGATAAACAACCAAGCACACTCACATTCACACCTAT
Organism: Dascyllus trimaculatus; assembly: GCA_024666655.1. NCBI lineage: Eukaryota > Metazoa > Chordata > Actinopteri > Pomacentridae > Dascyllus > Dascyllus trimaculatus. The sequence continues at coordinate 11,563,230 of CM045451.1, read as the reverse complement.
GGACAATTTAGAATCACCAATTAACCTCAGCATGTTTTTGGACTGTGGGAGGAAGCCGGAGTGCGATGAAAACCCACACAGGGAGAACATGAAACTCCACACAGAAAGATCCCAGGCCCAGGTGAGGATGCGAACCACCGTCACCTCTCAGTTAGAGGCGGTGCTAACAACTGAGCCACCATGCAGCCACAGTATGACGATCTACACTGTGAAAATAATATGTAGTATTATGACCGTTAAATGTACTTGGTAATGGTAATGGTAATTCATTGTTTTTATAATGTTTGACTGAAAAACTGCACTTTTTTTTCAAATCAGTAAAGAAAATGATTATTTTATGGATATTTGTGTAAATTATATGCACACTGTAAATTTAAAAGTTTTTAACTGTTTTGATCTGTCATTTCTTGAGAAAATTACTGTTATTTCACAGATTTGCAATGTTTTTTTTTAATTAAATGTAACATCTAGTGAAATAACAGTGGAAAGTTTTAATTAAAAAATAAACAAAACAGGCAAAAACTGTAAATAATCTACCCAACAAATAAACTGGTCCTTTTAACAAACCATTGTTTTTTCTTTTACAGTGTGTGACTGTAAAATTACTGTTTTACCGTTTTGAAATCAGCTGAAATTTCATTATTTTACAGTTTACAAGTTGTTAAAGTTTTTGAACATCAAAATATTCCACTGTTTTTTAACTTATTTTTCCTATGAACAGTTGAGGACTCTCACCTGTCTAACATGGACAGGTGACTGTCTTCATTTTCTAATAATAATAATAATAATAATAATAATCTTAATTTCTCCAAAATTTCCTATTTTGCAAAACTGTGTAAAGTTTAGAAAGTCTTTACTGTCCAAACTGGTCTCATTTACTAAAAATACCTTCCTTTATACTAAAACTTTCTAAGAATTGTTTCCACTTTCTATAAATGTATCCTCAAAATATCTCCATAGAATTGCTTAGTGACCAGAACAACCTGTCAGAACCATCAGTGATCTCATGCACACAATTGCTTAACTTTTTACTACCATGAGAAATCCATGAACTTCAGTTAATTAATCAAAAAATCCATAGTTCATCTCTTTAAATTCATAATAAATGTTTATTGAAGAATAATAGCAAGGCTAAGCAACAGTTCTTGATTAAACACACAAAATACATTCAACAATTTGGTCAGGTATAATAAACTTGGTTAATATTACAGAACTGAGCATTTCTAATTAAATCTCCTAACAGTGTGTTTAAAAATGTCTCTACTTAGCACTCATCACTTTCTGAATGTGTCCTCACAATTTAAAAATGTTCTGACTTTGTTAAAAAATGGAAAAATAGATATATTTTTTTACTGAAATGTTTAAACTTTTCAAGAACTGTTCTCACTTTCTAAAAGCTCCTCACACTTCATGTGTTTTTTGGAAATTAAGTCATTATGTCATTTGTTTCCAAAAATATTTTTACCGTCTAAAAGTTGCCCAGACTTTCCTCAGATCAAACCGCTCAAACATTCTTCAGATGTCTCCTCTCTGACGTCGGGCACTGAGGAGATGAAGCGACTCGACTGAAATGTTCAATGAGTTTGTGTCCTGCAGAACAGAAATAAAGTGTGTGCAGAGACATTAGTGTGTGTTACGTGTGCACTAACCTGGATTGTGTGTTTGTGTGTCTGCTTGTGTGCAGATCATCTCCCAGAGGAAACTGTCCAAAGCTCTGCTCAGACCAGGAGGCACCGTGGGAAAGGCCATCATCACGGTGAGGGTTTCTGACTGACACCCGGTCGGCTGCATTTCCTTCACAAACACGTTCACTGGACGTCCTGACTTTAGTTTCTGGGATTCAGCTGCTGCTGCTGCAGAAGGTGCATCTTGGGTTAGCGTGTTAGCATGCTAGCGTTCTCTAATTAGATTTAGAATCAACAAAATTATTGCATTTCGTCCTGAGAGGAACATAAATATCTGAACTACATTTAAATACAATTGATTGACCATATCTTTTATTTAATCTTTACATTAAAACCATGTTTCTGTAACATTTTCAGAATATTAAAAACAAACAAGGTTTTGGTCACTTCTTAATGTTGCAATAGTGAAGATATTAGATAATGTGTTTGTTCTACCACAACAAGTTGTTATTGGTCGCAGCCTGCGTGTTGGTTGTTGTAGCTTAGTTATTGATTTTAGTAGCCTGGTTGTTGTTGGTTGGAGAAGTGTGGTCGTTTCTGCCTAGTTGTTAGTTGTTACAACCTGGTTGTTGCAGCCTGATTGTTGGTTGTTGCAGTTTGATTGTTAGTTATTGCAGCCTGGTTGTTGCAGCCTTGTTATTGGTTGTTGCAGCTTAGTTGTTGGTTTTTGCAGTCTGGTTGTTGGTTATTACAGTCTGGCTGTTGGTTATTACAGTCTGGTTGTTGCTTGTTGCAGCTTAGTTGCTGGTTTTTGGATCCGGGTTGTTGTTGGTTGTAGAAATCTGGTTTTTGCAGTCTTGATTTCTGGTTGTTGCTGTCTGATTGTTAGTTCTTGCAGCATAGTTCCTGTTTGTTGCAGCCTGGTTGCTGTTGGTTGTAGAAGTGTGGTTGTTTCTGCCTAGTTGTTAGTTGTTGCAACCTAGTTGTTGATTGTTGCAGATTGATTATTAGTTGTTGCAGCCTTGCTGTTGGTTATTACAGCCTGATTGTTGATTGTTTCAGCCTGATTATTGATTGTTACAGCCTGATTGTTGACTGTTGCAGTCTGATTGTTGATTGTTGTAGCCTGGTTGTTGGTTGTTGGAGCCTATTTAGATGTGTGGCTGTTTCTGCCTAGTTGTTAGTTGTTTCAGCCTGGTTGTTAGTTGTTGCAGCCTGATTGTTGCAGCGTATTTTTTTTTTTGTTGCAATCTGATTGTTGGTTGCTGCAGCCAGGTTGTTGCTTGTTGCAGCCCGATTGTTGCTTGTTGCAGTCTCTTTTTTTGTTGTTGCAGCCTGATTGTTGGTTGTTGCAGCCTATTTTTTTTGTTGTTGCAATCTGATTGTTGGGTGCTGCAGCCTGGTTGTTGCTTGTTGCAGCCCGATTGTTGCTTCTTGCAGCCTCTTTTTTGTTGTTGCAGCCTGATTCTTGTTTGTTGCAACCTATTTTGTTGCAACCTGATTGCTGGTTGCTGCAGCCTGGTTGTTGCTTGTTGCAGCCCGATTGTTGGTTTTTGCAGCCTCTTTTTTTGTTGTTGCAACCTTGTTGTTGGTTGTTTCAGATTGATTTTTAGTTGGTTGTTGCAGCCTGATTGTTGGTCCATTAGCTCCAGGAAGTTGTGGCTCCTCTTTCTTTTCTGCAGCTGAACGTTTTCAGGAGAAACTGTCAGATCTTCTGGATTCACAGGGTGGAAACTTGAGAAACTACAGGAGATTCGAATAGTTTGTTTGCTTGAACATAAACTTTATTTCCGTGCTGTTTTCAGACCTCTATCAGGACTTTTCACAGCTCTTACGTTTCTGATCCTCTCAGGGTTTCAGTTTGGATTTTCTGTCCTCTGCTGCTCATATTTATTCCTCACAGAGTCACAGCTGGAAAATCTTCTTCACCTCTGTGTGCACACATGAAACACTTCACGGGGATTTTCTCTGACAGGATTGCTCTCCTTTCTCCTTCCCTTCTTTTTTCTGTCCATCCTGCCTTCTAAGCCGTCAAGGGGACATCACATAAACCTGACCAATCTTCTCCTGCAGGTTGCCAGCAGACACAGAACGCAAACTGTGGACTTTTGATATTTATTTATAGTATTTAGAATATTTACAGGGTTGTGGAGTCAAGTTTTACCTTGAGGGTGAACAAAATAAAAATAACAACAAGATCTAATTAAATACTAAACCAGACAGCTCCTTTCACACATGCGCTCCATTCTGTTAATACAACGACAATTTAACGTGCGGGCTTCCTGTTTGAATGTGCACTCTGGTCACGTTTCCGTGAAAAGTTGCACTGGCAATCCTATCAGGTTTAACAGAGGATGATTTCTGTATAATTTTCCAATGTTTGGTGATTGGTTGATGTAATTTGTTGTTTTTTAGAGTCAATTATTTTATGACTCTATAAATTGAAAACTACTGTCAACAATTAAAAAATTAATAAATTTCACCTTATGTATGTATATGTATGTATGTATGTATGTATGTGTATATATATATATATATATATTATGATTTGAAACTCAGAATGTTATAATTCCAGAACCCCCCGTGATAGACGAAATCCGCGAAGTAGCGACCTTATATTTGTTCCATTATTTATATTTATGTTTTAAGGCTTTATAAACCCTCCCCACACTGTTGTCAACCTTTCCCACACTCTCATAAACACCGTCTTCGATCACCGTCAATCAATCTGTGACTGACTAGCTCAAGCGAAAGCGGCCGTAGCTGCTCTTTCCATACCTGCATCTACTCATCACGCTACGTATTTTATATACAATTTTAAAAATCTGCGATACAGTGAGACTGCGAAAAGTGAACCGCGATATGGTGAGGGATTACTGTCTAATGATTTGAGTTTTGGAATATTATGATTTGAATTTCCTCATCCTCTGTTTCTTCCGTCTCTGTTTCCCTCTCTTTCTTCTGTCCTTCCCTTTTCTTCCATTTCTCTTCCTTTTCCATTTTTTTCTTCCTCATATTTTTTCCACCCTTTCCTTGTCCTTCAGATTTTTCTCTCCGTGGGATGACTTCTTGTCATGTTTTCTTCATTGAAGTCGTTTCTGATTAACTCATTTGAATAAACTGACCCTGAGTGAATTTACATGTGAATGACGTGACGGGAAGATAAATGAACGGCAGGTAGTTTATCTGCATGTGTGAAGAGGAAACAGGCGTCGCTTCATGTCTCATCAGTTTTAATATTGGTCTCTGCTGATTCCGTTTTCATCGCTACATCATGTGAGCGTGTTGCTGCTTCGGGGGAAGAATGTTAACATGTCAACATGATATATCTGCTCAGATGATCTGTTTCTCAAGGTTGCTGACTGATTACAGGTCTGTGAGTGTTTCATCAGCTGAAGCCCAGGAAATAAATCCTGATCATGTCACTCCTCATCAGTTAATTGCAGTTGTTCGGTTGTTGTTACACGACTCTGTCTCTGAGAAATCCTGTTTATCTGCTGCAGAATGTGTTTGACCAGTTAATTAGTGTTTGCAGGATTACGTTCTCAGGCTGTTTGCTTGTTTAAAACTGGATTTATAGTCGATGTGACGAGTTGACAGGGGTACTGCTGCAGCGACGGCTTGATTTATAGTTAAACACCACTGATGCTTTCAGTTTAAATGCCTCATTCATGTTTATTATGTAGGCAAATTCAGCTCAGTCTCAGTCTACTCTCCAAAAACTGTTCCACTAAAGCACCAAAACAACAGAAATAAAAACCTGGAGCAAATAAAACCTCCCCTCCAAACACCGATCTGCCAACTCTAGAGCAATGAAACACCGGAACAACACAAATACCGACATAAAAATGCTCCTAAATGTTTCTGACAGAAGTAAAACAACAAAACCTGTAAGTAATTTTCAACATTCATCCAACCGAAATTAAATAAACAAACAAAAAAACAATCAAAACCATCAAATTACTCATATTTGATACAAGATCAATATCGGCCAACACTGACATATAACCTCACTGTGCAGCTTCATGGGAGACACTGAAGACGACACATGAAAGTTTTAAATGATAGGTAACAACAGAAAACAAGTTATCTGAAATGTCGTTCTTTAAATATGCAACTTTTGTATTATTTCATAAAATATGTGCTAATTTACTTAAATCTGCTTAAATCTGAGCTGAAATGTAAACATCAAATAAATCATTAAAATTGAATTCCGGAATGTTATGATTTGAATTTTGGAATGTGGAATGTTATGATTTGAATTTCAGAATGTTATGATTTGAATTTCGGAATGTTATGATTTAAATTTTGGAATGTTATGATTTGAATTCCGGATTGTTATGATTTGAATTTCAGAATGTTATGATTTGAATTTCAGAATGTTATGATTTGAAGTTTGGAATGTTATGATTTGAAGTTTGGAATGTGGAATGTTATGATTTGAATATCAGAATGTTATGATTTGAATTTCAGAATATTATGATTTGAATTTTGGAATGTTATGATTTGAAGTTTGGAATGTGGAATGTTATGATTTGAATTCGGGAATGTTATGATTTGAATTTCAGAATGTTATGATTTGAATTCGGGAATGTTATGATTTGAATTTCAGAATGTTATGATTTGAATTCCGGATTGTTATGATTTGAATTTCAGAATGTTATGATTTGAATTTCGGAATGTTATGATTTGAAGTTTGGAATGTGGAATGTTATGATTTGAATTCCGGAATGTTATGATTTGAATTCCGGAATGTCATGATTTGAATTTCGGAATGTTATGATTTGAAGTTTGGAATGTGGAATGTTATGATTTGAATTCCGGAATGTTATGATTTGAATTCCGGAATGTTATGATTTGAATTTCAGAATGTTATAATTTGAAGTTTGGAATGTGGAATGTTATGATTTGAATTCCGGAATGTTATGATTTGAATTTCAGAATGTTATGATTTCAGTTCCGGAATGTTATGATTTGAATGTCTGTATTTTTGTTCTTTCATAGATTTATCTTAGGGATTCTGGAAATCTGATAAAACCTGCTGGGTCAAAATATAATTATAGCAGTGATAATACTTTGTTAAATGTTTTTGGCCATTTTCACCTCGATGATTTTGGTAGCCGTCCACAGTCGTTTATCACAGTGCACAGGTTCTTGATGGAGTTTAAGTCAGTACTTTAGGGAGGCCAGTGTAAAACCTTAATTCTAGCCTACTTCAGTCATTTCTGTGCACCTTTTGATGTGTGGCTGGGGCTATTGTCTTTTTGGAACACCCAGCTGCATCTAAGACCCAACCTTCTGATTTAGGTGGAGGTAATCCTCCTCCTCCTTCATGATACCATTTACTTGGTATAAAGCATCAATTCCGCTGGCACCAAAATAGCTCCAGAGAATAATACTGCCACCACCATGCCTGCTGAGAGGTTTGGTTTTCTTGGGGTTAACAGCCTCACCTTCCTTTCTCCAAACATATATGTTGACATTGTCATCAGTTAGCTCAATTATTGTTTCATCTGACCACAGAACTTTGCCTTCAGAAGGCCTTTTCTTAGTGCATTGATCAGCAGCCAACTTTAGTCGAGCCTTAAGGTGTTGCTTGAAGAGGAAGAGCGTCTTCTTTGCACTGCAGTCTCTCAACTCGTATTCATTCACGAGAAGTTAAGAGGCCAGACTTAGAAAATTTTATACAGCCACCAAAACTGATAGTTCAAGTTGCTATATGTGTGCATATGTTTGACCCAACAGACTTTATGTTTCCAGAAGACGTATAACAAATCTATGAAAGAATTAAAAGGCATGATTGTTTTTTGTGACAAAGATACATGTTTTAATGATTCCATAGGAGAAAATTCAGAGTTTTAGGGGTCATTGGAAACTCAGGACTTTAATGATATACATGGTCTTTACAACCGTACGTAAACTTTTGTTCACGACTGTATATACATATATAGTTTCATGTTCCTGTTGGGTTATGATGATAATATCCTGAGATGTTGTCGATTTAATAAACGTGTCCATGCTTCATATGAGCCTCTTATCAAAGGAAAATATGTGTGTTTTCAGATCACAGCGGAGGAGCTGACAGGGAACGACGACTACATCGAGCTCTCTTTCAGCGCCCGGAAGCTGGACGATAAGGTAACAACATGAAACTCCCTTTATCCAGCGATCTCATGCACACTTCTGTAATAAGTCTTGCTTGCTGTTGTTTTGAATCCACTTGTAATTCAGCACAATAGTCAGATTGTGGATGATGAAGCGGCTGGTCTCTGTTCAGATAAAACCACAAGAATGATGTTTTGTGTCTCTTTGCGGTGGTTTTGCATCTATTTGGGTTCATTTTACATCTTTTTCACTGATTTGTGTGCAGTTAGAGGCCATAGCAGTCAGTTTTTATTCTGTTGCCTCAGATGTGGTGGTGTTTTTGCTCGACTAATGCGAGACAGAAAAATAAAAAACAAAAGGAAATGATGTGAAATCTGGTTTTGTTCCTTTCTAACCAGAAATAATTTTACTCATTTACATTCACACTTCACTTCTGTGTATATTTAAATGTTTGGCTTTTGCTAAAACGTGCTAAAAGCTTAAAGTTGTTCTGTTTGTCTGACATTTATGTTGAGGACAGCATCTGTCCAGCATGATTTAACCAGTATGTGCCCCTACGAATGAGCTACTGGTATTTTTAAGTCATTTTGGGCAGTTTTTAAATAGTTTTGCACAAATTTTAAGTGACTTTTGGACACGTTTTCAGTCGCCTTCGACAGGGTTTTAGTCATTTTGGCCAGGTTTGTGTCATTAATGTACAATGAATCATTAATTATCACCTGGTTAGGCAGCATCTCATTAGCAGATATTGTTAAAATTGCAAGTAAAGTTATAGGTGTCCCATTATCCGACCTGTCAACAACCTTTTGTAGGAGGGTAAACTCAAAGGCTCAGGACATCATACAGTGTGATGGTCATCCTCTCCACGCTGAGTTTGAGCTCCTCGCCTCAGGCAGGAGATTTAGAGTGCCAAAGGCTAAATCAAACAGGATGAAAAATTCATTCGTAACTCGAGCCATCACACAGCTAAATATGAATTTTAGAGAGTGAATAGTTGTGATGTGCAGTGATGGTCCCGCCTTCAGCTGTCCTTCATGATTTATGGCTTATTGTTGCTTGTCCTTGTCAGTGTTGTTCTGAATCTATGTGACTGTGTTCCCATGTGTTTATGTTTTTACCTGCCTGCAAAGCAAATTTCTCTCAGGGGACAATAAAGTTGAAAGTTGAAGTTGATTATAAGCAAGTTTAGCGTAACTGAAGGCCAATGTCAAGTCAGTTTGAAGTATTTGTCAATTTGGACCATTTTAAAATATTTTTTATGTCTTTTATGTCAACTTTGTTATTATTTTGTACATTTTTAAATACTTGTGTGATATTTTTGAATCATTTTGGGAAAGTATATGTCTTTTTTGAACATTTTTTAAATAATTTTGGGTAATTTTCAACAATTTTTAATCATTTTGGATAACTTTATATCATTTCAGGCAATTTTTTTGTCACATCTGGACAATTTTTAAATCATTCTGACAGGTTTCAAGTCATTTTGGATAGAATTCTGTCAGTTTGCATACATTTTGAAACATTCTAGGACAGGTTTTGAGTCGTTTTGCACAAATTTTCATTTATTTCTTACAAATTTTCAGCTCACTTGGACAGGCTTCCAATTATGAGGAAGTGTATAGCAACTGTATGTTTGGAGTAATTTTAGACAGATTTTTTTGTCATCTTGAAGAGGTTTGAAGTGATTTCAGACCATTTTTAAAGCCACAAGACTGATTCACCATCACATTTAGCAGTTAAGTGTCAGAAAGTCATGCATGAAAAAAAACTGGCAGATGAATTAACCTGAGGATTTGCTGTAATGTTGTCATCGACTAAACAACTCATATAGATAGAAAACGTTAAACGTTTTATCAGCATGTGTTCAAAGAGAACATTCTTCTTTACTACTCTATGCACATTTGATTCTGTTTCAGCCTGTTAATGAGACGTTTAATTAGCTGCTTTCTGTCGTACAAGGATGCTTTTTTAAAAACCCTCTGTACAAATGTGTGTTTGTTTTCAGGACTTCTTCAGTAAATCGGATCCGTTCCTGGAGATCTACAGGCTGAACGATGACGCCACGCTGCAGCTCGTCTACAGAACTGAGGTACAAAAACACAGAATGTTACACAAAATACTTGAACAACTGTCCAAAAAAACAATATTTCAAAATAGGTCCACAATGATATACGAGGGGTGATTTATAAGTTTTGAGCCTGACCAGGAAAACAAGACTTGTTATTCTGATGTTTATTACTCTGAGAGAGCAACATGTCACAATAGTTCAAGTTCAAATTGGTCTCATTGTGTGCATTAATGCATGTACGATACCTGAGTCAAGTAGGGTGGGGTATAGGTCATTCATGGGGGTGTGCACGACTATTTGGATCTCAGAATTATTATTCGGATACCACCCCAACAACCGATTATTCGGATATTCAGATAATCAGGTCCAGCACTACGATTGACAAGTCCGAAGTTATCTGTGTGTATTGTCAGTGTGAACTGAGTTTTCATTGTAGCACATCCAGTCTGAAATACCACTTGATGGCCAAACACACAGCTGATGCGAATTCTCCTCCTCGTTCTCGTCAAAACCAGGCAACAATGGTGATAAGAGTATTAAAATGATAATTCAAGGGACATTTAGAATAGATAGAAAAAATGTGCGATTAATTTAATTATTCGCAAGTTAACTCTAACATTCAATATTTTAAATATTTTAATCGATTGACAGCACTAAAATACACTAAACATTTTTACAAGTTTGAGTCATTTTTGCCAGGTTAAGTGTAATTTTTGAACAGATTTTCATTATTTTGGACAAATTTTTGTTATTTATACAATTTCAAGAGATGTAGTGGCTGAGTTTCAGAAAGTTCATCCATCCATTATCTGTACACCACTTAATCCTCTGTAGGGTTGCAGGGGGGCTGGAGTCTTTCCCAGCCAACTCAGGGCTACACATAGAGACAAACAACCAAGCACACTCTCATTCACACCTACAGACAATTTAGAATCATCAGTTAACCTCAGCATGTTTTTGGACTGTGGGAGGAAGCCTGGTGAAAGCCCATGCTGCACAGGGAGAACATAGAAACTCCACACAGAACGATCCCAGGTGTCCTAACCAGGACACAAACTGGGGTTCTTCTAGCTGTGAGGCAACGCTGCTAACCACTAGGCCGCCGTGCAGCCGTTTCAGAAAGTAACATATAGAAAAAAACAAACAGCAGATGAGTATGTCAGGTCAGGAAGCAGGTATCCTGGATGGAGATTTCTGATGCCGTTAGATAAATGTCTGACTGAACACAAAAAATTATTCACGTAAAAATCTGGTTTGTTGAAAAGCTGCAGGAAATGCTTTGCCCCGATCTCCTCTGTTTTGTTTTCATGAATCTCTGCAGCAGAGGCGGAGAGAGCAAAGTTAGTATGAACGGACGCATGAATGAGAAATCCAGCAGGATGAAATAAACCAGAATGATCCTTTAAACCAGCACCTCTTCACAGACTTGATGCAGTTGTACCAGGAAGCTAAAGTCAGAACTGTAACAGGACTGTAGCATGACTCTGCATGTATCTGTATCTGCTGCTGTTCTCATGTCTGACCTGCTTTTCTTCTGTCTTCATGTCCCTCAGACTGTTATGAATAATCTCAACCCTGTGTGGAAAACCTTCAAAGTTTCTCTCAACTCGCTCTGCAGTGGAGACCACGAACGCAAGCTGCAGGTACAGACACAAACACAGATACTAACACACTCAAGCAGCAGTGGACCAGTGTTTATGTCACTTTGAAGAAATAAGAGTTTTTTTCATAATATATCTGCAAAGAAGCACTTTCCAGCTGTTGTTTTAAACCCACAAATGTCTCAGCATGACACAAATATTCTGAAAGTCAGTCGATCCACTTAATGAATGGATTTTACCTGCAAACACTGTCCTAAATCCCTTGAAAGTGTAAAATGCGTCCAAAATGGCACAAATATGGCCAGGCTGACTCTCCGAAACAATGAAAACTTCAATCTAAATGTCATAAATACGACCAAAATACAACCAGGTTGACTCGGAACTTGCTGGAAAAATGCTTCGAAAATGACTAAAAAAAA